>VOMN01058654.1:0-14439 GCA_014899125.1 Orchestia grillus | reverse complement strand
TTTTGATTCGACTGAGGTTCCCCAGAAACAAATCTATAAGCGTTGGCTCCAAATTACGGCGCCAGTGTGTGGCATCTTTTGCCTAATTTTTCAATTTCACCTGCACCAAAAATATTCTGTCCCAAATTGATCAAGGTTGCCCTAGATCTGTTTTGAGTCTACTACATGAACATGATGTATCTGTATTACCTTTGATGTAAAATGCTATATTAGCGTTTGGTCCAATATATTTGCTATACCATTGTATAGTTCACTAATTGATCACGCTGGTAACTAGTTCACTACGACACGGTATTTTAGCATTTATGTCTTTATAGTACGGTATATTAGTGTTAAGTTTACTACCGTACGTTTTGTTTGTTATTAGTAAAGTAAAATTCACATTGCATTTCTTTTCAACGCAATACAATATGCTGTAAGTTTTTATCCAAAATTAATTCTCTATAATCGCATTTTGTTTAATATTTATGTTATTCTAGTGCATTGTATACTAGTATTTATTCTTTTAAAATACCCTAGATTAACGTTTTATTTTATGTGAATAAAAATATATCTCTTGTGACTCCACCATCTCATAAATAGTTATATTAAGATAAAACGAGTTTTCTGATCATTTCATTTACGGAAGGTAAAACGAATTACATCCAAAATATTCATTAAGCCAATCAATTAAAACAATTTCATAATAGCTATCGGAAATAGCACCATGCGAATAAACATTCATAATCAAATATTGGACAGCCGTTTAGGCCTCGTTAGCGCGACGACAGAGGAGAACTAAGCTCGGCGTCAGCGGGCCACTTCTAGGGAAATAAATTCGTGTGCGGGCGGTCCCAGTTGGTGAGTTTGTCATCATTTCTCAGCGCGAAGTGTCCGGCGTGTAGGGGCGCATTTTTTCGTGTAATTTCTCCGTTATCACGCCATCTCCCCCTCGGTGGGGCCGCACTCTGTCACCGCCAGGCCACGCACACCTGCCCCTCGTGTCGCCTGTATATTTTAACGCTTGCGTTTAAAACGGCCAGGCTCTTAGAGACATGCAAGCGCAATTAGGGTGGAATTTACGAGCTGGTGGGAGGAACAATAAAGTTGGGAGAATCCTTGAGGACGTAAGGAGAGTAGAGTTGGTTTGTTGACATGCGCAACAATATCAGAACTAAAACCCGAGTAATATAGTTATTATACATTTCAGTTACAGTTGTGATGTGCAAACAATGTATTAAATGAACGAAAACGGTATCAGCCACCAATCGTAATGGAAATAAAACTAGATAGAACATGAGTGTAAAATTCAATAACTCATTTTGAATCCGATTACTTGGCGTGTACAGTACTAGAATCATCTTATCGTATGAGACGCATGGTAATGATTAGCAAAATTATCCGAAAATTTAAAAACCGTTATTCTGGCACGAAATCAATTTTTTGGGGAAATTTGGCAATGATGCCGTGTGCTGGCATGAGAACGGGAACTAAAAAGGGCACCCGAACGATGATCACGACTACCATGTTCAGCAAACCTCACCTACCTCACGTACCTACCTACCTCACCTACCTCACCAACTTCACGTACCTATCTACCTCACCTACCTCACGAACCTCACGTAAAGTGTTCTGCGAGTTGACCCCGTGTTTTGCGATGTTCAAAGCGCACAACAAAAACTATACCCGCTGAAAAATTTTATGTGATCAGGCTGAGCATCCTTGAAGCAAGGCGATGTATTATTCAGTATCGATACTGAGAATCTGATCAATATTATTCGAAAATATTCACCTCGAAAATTATTTGAGAAGAGATTGGTAACATCATTCTTCAGTTTCTTAGATTGGTATAAAAATGGAACAACACAGTGAATGCTGTCAGTATGATCATTTTTGGGATTCCTATTGAGTGGATTTGAGAAAGATTCATTTTCCAGCCGGAAAATCAGTGAACCCGCCAACTCAGTAGCAATAAGATTCGATTGAAGAAAAGGGAATTCAGTGCGAAGGCCTGCGTAAGGGGAACACATTCTGTAGCCCCGGAAAATAAGGTTTATTATACTATTGAATTTAGGCCTCTTTCTGCAGAAGCTAAAATAACTAAACCCTAAGCTGAGAGAAGTGGGCTACCTACACACACGAGTGTGCAATGGAATAATAAAATACTAGTACTCCGTAAAAAGGCTAAATCTGAAAATTTTTAAGCATGAATTGTGACATTTGTGACTCTAGGCTCACATTTGTATATGTGAAAACTTAATGAGTTTTGTGATAATTTCAGTTGTGAAAAGAAAGATGTAAAGATTGAACTATATGGATCGTGAACCTTACATTTGTACTGAAATGAGAGAATGAAAATTGATCACTCTGGAATGACGTCGTTTCTTCTTTTCGTTTATTTCATAAGTAAAATTTTGATTCAATTACGTTAAGAATTCTAAAATAAACTTTTGGGAATTCTCTCCAGCTATGTGGAATGATCCGAACAAAAATTTCTGAAACTATTCTGAAATAAGTTTTGTGCTGCGTACAATTATTGCCGTGAGTTTCCAGTAGCTAACATTTCACTCGCATTTTCGAATCACTACTATTGTAAATTCTTAATTTTCTCAGAAACGAATTCGTCAGCACAATACATTTAAATTCATCCTCTTTTTATCCCACATTTACTCTCTCATCAGCAGCCTCTGGGACACAGAAGAAGAGCACACGGTAGATATTTATATTCTGAACACTCTTCCGTTCGTAAGTCTGTGCCCTGTACGTAGAGAAAGCATCGGTCCCCACCATCAACATGTGAACGCAGCAGCCTCCGCTCCCCATTGAGTTCCCTACCTCTGGTCCTCGAGCGCATCTCTGCAAAGCTGCACAAAAGGAGCATTAGCTGGTGCTGCTCAGCAGAATTTCGCATAGAGCCTCATTCAGAGAACTACATGCACACATGCACGGCATTCCGAAGGCGGGCTTTTGTGAAGAGTTGTACGCCCACTGCCCCAGAGGGGACTGGCTGGCGCTCATCTCATGCAGCCCAGTTAAACTTTAAAGTCCACCTCAGAGATACCGAAATTAACGCTCATGAGAAGAGGTTGACAAGGAAATGCTCAGGATTTCGTTCCAGAAGTGAGGTATTGAAAAGTTGTAGGAATTCCGTATGTTAGATGAATGTTTTTCTGAGATTTACCTGTGTTTTCCGCTATGTCTCTGTACATGGTTGTTTGAAATTTCATTGGGCTTCTCTCTTCCGAGAGAAAAATTATCTCCAGCTTGTAGCATTATAAACATTTCCCCGAATTTAGAGACCCATCTAACATTTACCCTGATCTAGAGAACCATCTAACATTTATCCTGATCTAGAGACCCGTATTACATTTACCCTGATTTCGAGACCCGTCTAACATTTACCCTGACCTAGAGACTCTCCTAACATTTACTCTGATCTCTAGACCCGTTTAACTTTTATCGAGATCAGAAAAGCAATTCAATGTTCTGCGTGAGGAAATGGGCGTCAAAGAATAGAGCCACAAAAACGTCGTTCGAGGGGCGAAAACACCTCTCTTATGGTGAGTAATTCCTGCACACTTGATTTAGTCCGCCACACTTGATTTAGTCCGCCACACTTGATTCAGTCCGCCACACTTGATTTAGTCCGCCACACTTGATTTAGTCCGCCACACTTGATTTAATCTGCCACACGACAGAGACGCAAGCTCGAGTAATCAGCGCATCAGACTCTGGAAAAAAAATTGAAATTTTCTCGCTCGGGAAATGGCATCTATAATTACAAGAAAAACATAATCTTGTTTAAGATTCATGGACAGCGTACATAAATCAGTGCATCTGAACAACTTTTACTGCACCCTCAAAATACGTCACGAAACAGGAAAAACATTGCATCAAACGTGCTCGAATAACGCAAAGGAGAACGTACCAGCAGTACGCAGCGGAAGTAGCTGTCCCCTACAATTTATGAGCCCATATTACAGTAGGCAGTCCAGCCATGCAACTCCCTCATTTCCTGTGCGCGTCTAGTAAACTCCCGGATCCGGAGTCCCCAGCCGTGATGTCCGTGGGCGATGTCTTCTGGCGGCTCAGGTGAGCGCGCTGAGGGCTGGAGCGGGGGATGCTGGAGTGTCAACAGCTGCAACCTCAATACGGTCTGCATGAAAACGGTCTATAGGGATATGATGCGCAGAAATACGGGCTACAGGAATATGATGCGCAGAAATACGGTCTACAGGAATATGCTGCGCACAAATACGGTCTACAGGAATATGATGAGCAGAAATGTGATCTGTATGAATATAAACGTCTAGAACCTAAATACGATGTGCACGAATAAGATATGCGGGCAGGCAGACAGACACACTAGGAGTACGAACTGTAAAGAACTATAAGCTAGAATACTAACTGGAGGGATGTTATCTACATTGATGTGAGCTGCAGGCAAGAATTTGAACTAAAGGGATGTGATCCGTAGCAATACGAACTGTAGGAAAACTTACTGCATAAACAGGAACGGCAGGAATAAGAACTATAAAATTACAAACAGCGTAAATGAAAACTGTTGATAAACAAACTACGGCCTTGCAAATAGCTGAGACTATTTTTTCTAGTAAAGAAAAATTTGTAAACATTTGAACATTTAAACATTTATTTACCAAAAGTAATTTACATCAGATATAGGTTTACAATCAAATGAGGAATGACGAAGAACCGGGGTCAGGGTATATACCACATGTGGGCCCGAATAAGCTACAAGGCTTCTAGGGCAAAATTAAAGATTTGATAAATAAAATTAATGATTTGAAAGCGAGTAAAAAATAACATGAAACAGAAAATAGGAATAATAAAATAAAATTACCGATTTGAGAGCGAGTAGAAATCACATGAAACAGAAAATAGGAATAATAAAATAAAATTAACGATTTGGGAGCGAGTAGAAAATAATATAAAACAGAAAATAAGAACTATTTCCTACTCGTAAGAGCTACCCGACTTCATTCTTTGTACAATGTTAGCAGAAAATTATTTTTAATATTATTTATGTTATTATTTTTGTTTTGAAAATTATTTTTGTTAGCATGATTAATTATTTTTAAATATTGATGCAATTTTGTATCGAAAGGAGATCACAGCTCCCGCACATATCTCCTTGATAAGTAGTAGTAGTAATAGTAGTAGTAGTAGTAGTAAGGGTAGCAGCGCTTCAGCGGTTCTGACTATCTCGCACCAAAAGAGTAAGAACCATTTAGCATGGACTTAACAGAACGGGAATCTATGTACAAGGTGTGTTCCCACACATAATCCTTTACACATTGAACCAGCAACAGCAATTTCAGAAGGAAGAGGAAGAATAGATAAAGAATGATCTGTGCAGAAGACGTGAAAATAGGAAGAAGTAAATTCGGCCGGAAAAAATAGCTGAGATTCCGAATTTATTCCGGAATCTCCGAATTCGGAGATTCCGTACATCAATTTATAGCTGAGAGAACCTAACATTGCCCCAGCGGCTTTTCTTGATAATAACAAGAGAAATTCACTATGGACTAAAAAATTCTTCATATTATCTCAGGTATGAACTCCAACTATGATCAACGTTTGGCTGTTGAATATTTTTGAAAATGCGACAGCTCAGATCTGTGCTTCGTACTTACACGTGTACATGTTATCATGGTGTAGCTACACACACAACCGGGTGGCATCCATGTAGGAAATCCGTTCGTAGAAACTGAAAAATAAATGAATGGGAGGAAAGTGCTTACAGATTTATTAACATATAATTCGTTCATATGTGATACCAATAGTTTAGTAAGAAGATATGGCAGCTTTATTCAACATGCATTTTTCAACCTTTGATGATTATTTTTGTTTAGAAATATACATAAGTATTCCCTTGCAATTGCATCATACCAGAGCAGCAGACCCGGTGACTTTGATATATGGATTTTGATTTTGTTAATTTGGTTTATTTTGGTTAATTTGGTTAATTTGGTTTAATTTGGTTGAGCAGAAAGCTAAGACCCCAACGTCGACGCTTCTGTGAAAAAAATTTCGCTTCTGTGTATTTCGAATTGAATGAAACACAATATAAATTTGTACAGTCCATGCTCCCCATTATACTCAAAAGAAAGTCGAAGAACATTGAACGAGTTCGCACACACTTCCATGAAAAACAAACGAACTATTTGACACATGTCTAACCCGAAACTACCACAGCTACCTTTTAAGGTCTCAGACCATTCAGTATTTCATATCAATTAGCGTTGAGAGCGAGCAGTATATTCAGAGCAGTAGCAAACTCATTCTTTGAATAAGTAAAAGTGAAGGAGCCCCCTGGACTCCATAAATAGCGCTACACATCTTGTGCCCAGATAATACGGCGTGAAAGCTCGCATTCCGTCGCCGCAATCTGTCTAATGGGGTCGTGCCGACACTGCCATCAGCCACCACTGCAAGCGCCAGTCGAGTCTTCCATTTAGCTCAGAGAATCACCATAAATAGCAGCTGTTTCAGCTGACAGAACTACCGTGAATAGCGGTTTTTTAGGCCGAGACTCATCGTAAATAGTTGCCTTGCTAGCGCTCTAATTCACGAACTGGATGTGAGAAAAGGACGCTCATTACAATTATTTCCATCTTCAGGTAGAAAATATAAATAGATGAAGATAAATTCATGTTTCCCTCTCTAGTGAATTATATGCGTGCCAATATTTTAATAACATTCACAGACTACAAATACTCTATATTAGTACATAGTGCAATTTGGTATTCTACACACATATAGTATCGCTTTGTCCTGCATATTACATTAAGTTAGTTTTTCGTAGACTATAAGTGTAATTTGCTATGTTTCTCGTCAGTGTAATCAAATACGATGTGCAAGCATATTACTTTACTGCGAATTTGAGCTCTGATTTTATAACAGAGTATTGATTTTTTAACACGACAAACTTTACAACAATCTTACCGTACATCTGAGCTAAACAAGAACATTCCATTGCCTAGTATCTTTGACAAAAAAGTTCTCATTCACTAAAGATAGTTTTGAACTGAACACAGAAGTTGACCCAGATGCTCGAGCACTTCCTGTGGACGGTGAACTCTCCAGAGCACTTCCTGTGGACGGTGAGCTCTCCAGAGCACTTCCTGTGGACGGTGAACTCTCCAGAGCACTTCTTGTGGACGGTGAACTCTTCAGAGCACTTCCTGTATACGGTGAACTCTTCAGAGCACTTCCTGTGGACGGTGAACACTTCAGAGCACTTCCTGTGGACGGTGAACTCTTCAGAGCACTTCCTGTGGACGGTGAACTCTTCACGCCAGACTTCAGACGTGATACTCGGCATGTGCGGTCCCTTCACCGAGCACCATTTGGTTCACGCTCGAAATTTTCAGTTTCAGGGAATCGTGCTGATGTGCCCACGTCTAGTATCTCTTGTGGCGAGAGCATGTGTTCCAAATATTCGGAGATGTAAATATAAGTTTACCTTCATCCATTTCAATTTATGAACTGATTTCCAAAATAACTGCACAGTTGTCTCTTTTCTTAACTTCAACACACTCTCAACGTGACTTTTGTTTTAATATGTAGGATGTGAACAACGAGCGGATTAAGATTCTTTTCCTTATCTCACAATTTATTCAAATTACGTTACAATTTACTTTTCAATTGAAAGTAAATAGCATGGTAACATTCCCGTTACTCCCATTGCTCATTGTTATCATTGTTATCATATTTGGAATGAAGACTCAATGACGAACATCAATGAGATCATATTCGTAATTGGGTTTAATTCAGCCACAACCCAATAGATAGTTCTGTTACTACAACCCTATATATATAATTCTATTACTACGACCCTATAGATAATTTTTAATGGAGCCCCGACCCTAAAGATAATTCTGTCACGTCCACAGCTTAAAATACGGATTAATTATCGATACTGAAAGTGCTTGATAAAAACGCTTTTAAATTCACAAAGCCTTCGAGAGAGCTAATTTTTAATGAAAACTTAACGTTTGGCGAGCGCAGGGAAGGTCGCAGTGCGTGCAGATGCCGTCGAACTCATCAGTCGTATGAATGAAAACTCGTGTGTCTGAGTACCATCTTAACATAAGCAAATGAGCAGCGAATCTGCTCAAATATATATTCGTAATAGTAATGACTTACATTTACGCACAAAACCAAAGTTCATCAGCGTGTACATGTGAAATTTTAATTTTCTATACTCCAGTTTAAGAAAAGAAGGATGACCTAGTTAGATATTGATTAACATTGAATTTAATAAGGTTATAAAAGCAACGACATTTATCAGCAGTAAATACCACTAACTCTGATGTTGTATGAATATATGTAAGCATACATTCATGTATGCGTGCATGAGCACCAAGTCGCTGTAAAATAATCCTTCGATCACCAAGCCCGCATGCAGAGGCGTCTTGAAGCGATCATGCACTGTAATCCGATGGCTAAATTGCCACTAAATTTTTATGGAAGTGTTCATTTGCTCCCAAATACGTTTTTCCCAGCCTCCCGTACCTTCATTTCCATACTTGGGCATGCAAAAAAATTTCCCCGCCTGTGGAGCCAAACCAACGCAACGTGATGGTGGTTTGGAGCGAGCGCTGTTCCCACCTCCTTTATTATTGGCGCCCAAGTGAGCGGATTAATTCACAACACGACTCGGAGAAATTGATTCTGTGCCCGAACAATTTTCTTATCTTCCGGTTTCCAATCAGGAGAGATATTGGGAGCCAGTTTTACACGACGCGGTCTCATCAAATCGCTCTTATTTTCCTGGATTGATTGATCAAAGACCGCCTCCGCAGCCTTCGGAGATTTCCTGGTTTCTGATCGCTAAATAAAAACCCGTGTGATTTGCATGTCAAAGAAATAAGAACAGAAGAGATTCGTTTCTAGATTGAGATGGAAATGGGATTCTCCAACGAGTGCGGCTGACCTCGGCAAAACAGTATTTTTTCCCTGTGCAGGCGATGTTCGAGGCATGTTTTGCAATGCTTGTGCGAAGTGAGGCTTATGTAAAATTTGGGAATAAATTTAATACAGACTCAGATAAATAAACTTCATTTTCAAAGAGTCACCAACTACGTGATATTATATGCTGTCATTTTCCCCTTTTATTGAGAAGGCGTGTCTGTTATCTGAGAAAACAATGTTTTTTCACGAAAAGTGATGATTCCCAGTTATCTGGTCTCTAAAGTGGGAGAACGGATTATTGTGTCTGACATGAAATATCGTACTTGGGGTAGTTGTCTTTATCTACTATTTGGTTTGAAACAGATCTATTTTTTAAGCGAATCATTACATATGATGGGAAATGAATACACTGAGACAACAGCAAAAGTTCTGGGCTGTGGTTAGAAGCAGACGAGTCGCCTAAACACAGTCCAAAACCACCATTGCACTCAGAAAATGTTAATGATCACTGTTTGGTGGTCTGCAAAGTGAATCATTCATACTTCATTATCGCAACAAGGCGATGATGTAACATTGCTATATAACCTAACCTAACCTTATTGTCCAGACATTGATCGCATGCATGAAAAATTAAAGACTAAGTATCCAAGACAGGTGAATAGATATGGACCAATTTTGCTTCTCGATAATGCTCGACCCCACATCTCTAGACCCACGGTCGACATGCTGTAGAGTCTGAATTATGAAATTTTGCCGCATGTTCCCTAGTCTTCTGATATCTCTCCCACTACTTATCATTTGTTCAAGCATTTCTAACTTTTTATTCACTATAAAACATTCTCAAATAAGAAGAGTGTAGGTGAAGCATTTGATCAATTTATTCGTGAAAAATATAAGTTTTTGAAGATGGAATATATGCTTTAGAAAACGCCGAGCAAAGGTCGTAGAAAATGAAGGATCCTATTTTGATAAAAATGAACACTTTACTACATTTATTTTCTTTCATTTTCAAATGTGGTATTTCATGTGAGACAACCTAATAATTCACCACGTACAGCACAAAGGCCTTCTCATGTATACATATACCGGATTGGTATTTTACCGATAATTTTTAGGTTTTAGAGAAACTGAGTTTTTTCCAACCCCCTCGCGTCCCATGAGGCATTGAGTACCCACGGAACTTTTCTCGTGAGAATTCAAGAGATTAAAACGTAGCAATAATTAATTTACTGAAGAATTATGTATACTGTAAACACGTACTCTCTTCCACTTTTTCTGCCTATTTATAAAAGCATAACGTGTACTGAACGAAAGGAGGCTTATACCGTACGTGTAGATTTACTAATTCTTGATACAACAAAATGGCTTCGACTACTGGGGTTCGAGAATAAATTGTTATCATCATCCAAAGTGTAACAACCACGAAATGTAATGAGACGTTTTAATTTAATACTTTTAAAGCCACCTAACTGGAGCTGTTTGATTCGTTCCTGAATTTATATCATGCTCATCGTTATAAATTACTCCCAAATGCTGCGAAAACAATTTTGAAGGAAAAGGTCATACATATTCTTAGTGGTTTATTTGCTTAATTTTTCGGGACTTGGAGAAAAATACGAATAAAATTAGAACTTCTTTTTCATAACTGTCGCTACAGTTTGAAGTTAAAATGAGTTTTTATTGAAGTTAAGATAAATAGTATTGGGATATGGTCATGTGATATGTTAAAATATAATAACATCGGGTGAACAATCGTACCTTGGAGCACACTGTTCAGATTAATAGAATTTAACTCCTGGTGAGCATTTTTTGAGCGTGATCTACGGAGTGGCTGCGCTCGATGAGCATCAGCGACAGACACAAGCGTCTAGGCACAATCCTCTCTTCATCACTTTCAATCTTCCTCAAACATTAATTTACGAAATTATTGCTAGAGTTGAAGAACGAATAAAGTTATTGTGCGTAGAGAAAGACACCCGTTTTGCAAAATCTACGGGAGTCATGTGTTAGAGTCCCAGTCAAAATTCACAAAGTCTTCTAATGTCAAAGCTGCATAAAACACAGCATCAGCCTTCAAAACATTCAAAATTTCAATCATACTGCTTACTTTGAAACATCATATCGCTGTCGAACAATTAAACTACCCACTCATTATTCAAGAACCCCTTGAATTGACCAACGCGTACCCGAATATATTCGTTCACGGTTTGATGTTTCCGAATGATTTGCAGCACGAGCAATAATTCTAGAGCTTCAGTTAGAGCCAGAGGTGCAACGGAGGTCCACGGGCCTGCTTGTATGGCTCGGGAGGCGTTTCCTTGGTCCACAGCACCTCACCTACAGCGACGATGCGTCCTCATGTCAACAGGGGACTAGGCCGGTCCAATATCCGTGACTGCTGGCATCATCCTCAGAAATTGATGGATCTCAAGGATGGATATTGTATTTGTTCTCAAGTGAGATACTCGTCAGAGTGAAATAATTTGTATCAAACGCCCAATTTTATGCGTTTTACGTCCTGAGAGCAATGTTTAATGGGTGAAACCATGTTTTTCGCATAAAAAATGGTCTTTCGCTCGCGTTCATGATGTTTTATCAGACACATCATTTTTAAGGACGTCTCACCAATACGCAACGTCATAATACACCAACCAACTGAAGTGGGCTATCAACATCCCACCCAGCGTGGTGTGAGTCGATAAAAACTTATTTTGAACTGCACTGTATTCCATTTCGATAGTAAAGCAGGAGCATAAAATATCAATTGCGTGATTTCATTTTATATGGGCCAATGAATATATCGAATTAAATTCCGTTTCATGGCGAGTGATTTCAGAAAACCATTATCAGTAATCCTAAAAAACCATTACTGATAATTCGAAAAGATCATTGTCAGTAATCCGAGAAGATCAATAGCATTGATCCGAGCAGATCATTGACATTAAACCGAGATCATTGGCATTGGTCTGAGAAACCCATTAGATTGATTTGAGACGATCATTGAAACTAATTTAAGAAGATCATTGGAGTTGATCCGAGAAGATCACTGGACTTTACCGAAAAAATCAATAGATTGATTTGAGAAGATCATAAACATTATCTTGAGAAGATCTTTGGTGTTGATTTGAAAAGATCAGTGTAAGAAAATGGCGCGACGGATTTAATTTGTAACAATGTCAAGCAAAAATTCTGATCTTGAGAACTAACGTACAATTATTGTGTTACCTTTTTATATTGCATCTGTACATGTACAAAGTATGTTGAATGAATTTAGAATCCTAAAAAGACTTGCTATTTACTTTCTATGTTGAATAATGTCAACTTGGATCTTTGGTAATAAGACAATTCTGCTATTGCAAACAGTTATCTGGTGCCCAGTTTTTTACATTGAAACTGACAGTCTCTAAAAATACACTCAATTTTTTACAATTTTCACATAAAATTAGTGAATACGCTCACTGTGGAATTATGTGTTCCTCAATTTGACTTTTTCTTCATTTCACAGAGCCCCACCGCCCTACAGCACATCACGACCTTGTAACCTAGAGGTGAGGGCATCGCTCTGACGAAGCTGGAGAACAGCGTCAAAAGCTCACCAGCGAGTTGAGTATTTTTGGAACACATCTTACGGACAACTGGTCAACCCTTCGATTTCTACAGAGAAACCTAAGTCTCAGCTTAGTTTTGGCTTCGTGCTCTAAGCCTACCAAGCTGAAAACGAATTAGGAAATTGACCAGTGTGTGTGCCCAGGATTCGAATGCTTAAACAACACGCTCAGGGAAGGCTCTCTTCTCTCAACCACTGACTGGCCAACGCTGTCCACTCGCCCACCAGCCGGACGACCTCCACACGACGGCCGCTGTGGGTCGAAGGGTGCCGTTTATTTTTGTAAATGGTGTCTGGGACACCATTGGGTGCATGGCTGTCAGCTGTTATCCTTAACGAGAAGTGATGTCTGCAGCTGCCCAGTCCCTGCAGCTGTGGTGTCTGCAGCTGGCCTGTCCCTGCAGCTGTGGTGTCTGCAGCTGTNTGCAGCTATGGTGTCTGCAGCTGGCCAGTCCTTGTAGCTGTGGTGTCTGCCGCTGGCCAGGCGCTGCAGCTGTGGGGTCTGCCGCTGGGCAATCCCTGTAGCTGTGGTGTCTGCAGCTGCCCAGTCCCTGTAGCTGTGGTGTCTGCCGCTGGCCAGTCCTTGCAGCTGTGGTGCCTGCAGCTGCCCAGTCCTTGCAGCTATGGTGTCTGCCGCTGGCCAGGGCTGCAGCTGTGGTGTCTGCAACGCTTTGTAAGCAAATTAAAATTTAGTCAACACTTGTATACCGTTTGCTTCCTTAAGCCCTGCAAGGAAGGACCGAGCAGTACACGAGGTATTAATAAAATGAAGTACTGATGAGCGGTTCACAAAAACAAGGTGTGAACCTATGGAGAAAAGCAGAAGAGAGCAGAGGACGAGGTGATCTCACGGACACCAGCGTAAAGGAAACGAGCCTCTCATGAGGCCAGTGACAACGCAGGGGGTTGCGACAACACTGGCGCTCTCTGCAAAGTATGACGTCTAGTGCATGTTTTTATCAAGTTACAAATGAAAAGCATGAAGAGAATTACCTATTCGTGGATCCAAAATCTCCGATCTGTTCGAAAATTTGCTTAAGTTTGCACTTGAACTTCACGGATGTACGGTATTTGTCTGAGGAGTCTTGGAATTTGCTTGGGCACTATGTCCTAGGTCACACTGGTGTGCCGCCTTGTTGGGCATGTCATGCTTAATCCTCCCTTACCCAAGCAAGAACTATACCCCGAGTTATCGAGCCGAGGATCTCTGGACTAGGAGGCAAAGGCGCTACCACTCGCACAACGAAGCGCACGTGAGGAATAAAAATTTTGAAAGCCATATGGACGCGTGAAATTGCTGAACTCATTCATTTTCTAAACTGGTATGCGATGATTTTTTCTATCGGATGCGTTCTTAGGGATGCGTAAAACCAGGACATACTTTCAAAATTCATAGCTTGCTGAAAATCAATCGTAGACAAGATCACGATAAGCTGTACCGGAAAACTGACCAACGCAGTTTTGTCAGCATCATGAAAAACCTTCCTTAAAAACTTGACAATTTAAAGAAAGACGTCGAGTTCAGACATCAATTCGAAATGTCATAGTTCATTTTGTTGAAAATGGCTGTCGTGCACCTGAACAAGCACGTGTTAGTAAGCTGGCTGGCTGCGGTGGCCCCACCAACTATCAGGTAAATTTTACAACCTTCACCGTACAGAGGTGGTCGAGGTCAGCTCACGTTACCTTCCTCGTGTTCTCCTGATGGTTTGTTGGCGTGCTTGAATTTCATTTTATTAGTTTACCAAAATGTATGTTTGTATCACTATGCTTCGCTCCACAAATTAAGTCTAGATCAACGTTTTTCAAATTCGTTGGAGGTGGTTCAACCTTTGAGTTAATAAATATAAAGCCATTTGACCAATTAATTAATCAGGTGGGACTCAAAGCACCGTTAAGCTAATTCTAATTACTAA
>VOMN01058647.1:0-13348 GCA_014899125.1 Orchestia grillus | reverse complement strand
AATTTGAAATGGGTTTCCTTTTTTCTGGGACACCCTGTATAGGGAGCACAGTGGCTTGTGTACGGCCAATGTTAACTCCTATCCACAAGACTATTCTTTTAAACCGGCTTAAATAACATGCTCAATGGACTGTATAGAAGTGGATGAGTGTCATGGGGTCAGAGGAATCATGATTCCGTCTATCGGCAATGACGCCCGTGGTCGTGTTCATCGGAAACCTTGTGGAACCTTCGACGAAGTCTGCTTGCAAGAGGCGATACTAGGAAGGGGAGAGTCTGTCCTGTTCTGAGGCAATAAGAACTACATAGAAGTGGGTCTTTTAGTTCAGAAATCCTTTAAACAGAACCAGCACAGCTATAATGGGCTGCTAGATAACCAAATTTTGCTATAAGAACAATATTGGAATGACAAAAGGCACGTTACTTTGCTGGTCACTACTGGGTGGATCGTGCTAGAATTGTCATTAATTGGCATAACAGACGACAGTCATCGGGGGTATCTTAGGCATTTAGATTCGCCAGGTAAGTCCCCAAACATGAGCACAATAGAAAATTTACGGGTAGACATCGAAGGATCGTCGTCGTACTGTGGCCTCAGTTCGAGATCAGTTGATGCAAGAGCGGTTAAAAATTGACGAAGGGAGCATTCGAACACTTATAGACTCGTCCGAGCGAATTGACCCCATAATTCGCGTTTGTGGAGGTCCCACACAATCTTAGTCAGGGGACGAAATTTTTTTTCCATGGAGCTTAGTCGTGGTAGTAAAAAACAGGTGAGGTAGTAGTGGTGGTAATAACTAGGTGAGGTAGTAGTGGTGGTAATAACCAACCTAGGTAGTGGTAATAGCAATAACCAGCAGAGGTAGTAGGAGTGGTAACACCAGCAGAAATAGTATTATTAGCAACACCAGCAGAGGTAGTATTGATGGCAACACCAGCAGAGGTAGTAGTGGTGGCAACACCAGCAGAGGTAGTATTGATGGCAACACCAGCAGAGGTAGCAGTGGTGGCAACACTAGCGTTGGCAGGAGTATCGTTGTTTTTATCCGACAGTCCCTTTGTTTTTCCTTCATGAATTTTAAATGCAAGCTCTGTGCCGGCGCAGAAGAAAAAGAAGGTGAAATGAATTTTAAAAGAATGCTAACAACAATTCAAAAAGAAAGAAAAAATTAATGTAAAAGGAATGCAAAAATGAGTTTACAGGAATGCAAAAATAAATTTTAAAAGAATGTGAAAATGAATTGAAAAGAAGTAAGATGAACGTTTTAAAGGAATTTGAAAATGGATGTAAAAGATACGCGAAAATGAATTTAAAAGGAATGCGAATAAAATCTAAAGAGAATGCAAAAATTAATTTAAAGAGGGGAAAATGAATTTATAAAGAATGTAAAATGAAATTTAAAAAGAATACAAAAAAATTGAAGGGAAGGCAAAAAAATACTTAGACAACGTAGCTAAGTTCGAACATCAGTGACTTTATGGTGTAATATAAAAATAGAAGGCCAGAGCTCGTAGCAAAAGATGTTAGGACGGTTTTGTAGGACTGCGCTCATCCTTAAGTGGGAGGACAGTGAGGGAGGAGAGAACAAAATGTAAGAAGCGATTGCACGCAAAGAAGGAAACTGAACTGCCAAATAAAAGGAAAAAAGACGAGAAATGATCAGCAGAATAGTGAAACGAACATAGAAGTAGAGTGGTCGACTTGTGAAGGTGGAGTAAGGAAACACTTGTGAGCGGTCTAGTCAGACCGAGATGGTCAGAGGTCAATATAGCGATGATCATGAACACAAAAAAGTTAGCAGAACAAAGACTTCTAGTAGAAGAAAAGAGAAGAAGTCGGCGCGAAAAAACAAAGTAATGCAGACAACGAATGAAAACCTTAGGCGAGCTCAAATAAAGTGCCGAGCAGCGAGAAATTCGTATTGATTTTCAACCAAATGCAATGATTAAAGGATTGATGAAGAAAATATTGATATAAGTAATGGAGAAGAAGTACATCAAAACCATTTCATGGAGGTCTTGAGCCTCAGCTCATTAGCAAACAATGGTTCTGTAGAACGTGGTAAAAGGGAAAACTGAAAATTTAATTTTATCATAATTTGTCGATGCCTTTACCTTACTTGACTGAACCATAATTGATAACGAGCTGAAGCTCAAAACGTCCTTGTAATGATTTTTTAGAAACCTCTACACCATCACCTTCTTAGTTAACCTGTTTCAAAACGTGAAGCTAAGAAATTATTGAAATTTGAACAAAAAAGTAATAAATATTTAGGGTTGGGGAGGGAAGCGTGCAAGCCTAACTGTGCCCATTGCGCAAGGTGGACGTCAGGTTCTTGCCAGGTTCTTGTCAGGTTCTTGTCAAGTTCTTGTCAGGTTCTTGTCAGGTTCTTGTCAGGTTCTTGCCAGGTTCTTGTCAGGTTCTTGTCAGGTTCTTGCCAGGTTCTTGACAGGTTTTTGTCAGGTTCTTGCCAGGTCTTGATGCTGTTAGCGAAGACCCACTTGAGCAGGAGGTAGACAAGGCCTCTTGGAAGTGCGCAAAGAGTGAGCCAAAAATCAAAGTGAGTTAAAATGCAAAGGTTTAAAGTAGCTCTGCCAGAGGAGCATCGATGACGCAAGAAAGCCGGACACGATGTGCGTCATCCACACGCTTCCGATTTCCACGTCCTGGATACGCTGCGTCTGAAAACAAGGAAGACAGGTCAAGTGGCAGGTAGACATAGATGACATAGTCAAGTGGCAGGTAGACATAGATGACATAGTCAAGTGGCAGTTAGACATAGATGACATAGTCAAGTTGCAGTTTTGAAAAGTTTTCTCATTGGTGCATACGAATTACGTTTTTTAGCAATGTGTTCATGGTTAAAAAACTTGTTCAACACTTTTCTATGTGGCATCACAAGCTGCTGGCACGTTCACAAAGAAGCCCTCCTCAACTCTTCGCCTCGAATTCGTCTTTTTGACAACCCCTAGGCGCTACAGCCTAATGGACGCCTTGTCTTCCTTTCAGCCCTGTAATGTTTCTATGTGCTACTATTTCATTGTTGTAATATTTCAGTACTGTAATATTTCAGTAGTATAATATTTCTGCACTGCAACATTTCAGTGATGTAATATTTCAATGTTGTAATAGTCCACTGCTGTAATATTTCTGTGCTGTTATATCAAAGTTGTAATATCAGAGCTGTTATATCAGGCTTGTAATATCAGAGCTGAAATATCAGAGCTGCAATATCAGAGCTGAAATATCAAAGCTGCAATATCAGAGCTGAAATATCAGAGCTGCAATATCAGAGCTGCAATATCAGAGCTGCAATATCAGAGCTGCAATATCAGAGCTGTAATATCAGAGCTGCAGTATCAGAGCTGCAATATCAGAGCTGCAATATCAGAGCTGCAGTATCAGAGCTGCAATATCAGAGCTGTTATATCAGATCTGTAATATCAGAGCTGAAATATCAGAGCTGTAATATCAGAGCTGCAATATCAAAGTTACAATATCAGAGCTGCAATATCAGAGTTACAATATCAGAGCTGCAATATCAGAGCTGCAATATCAGAGCTGCAATGTCAGAGCTGCAATATCAGAGCTGCAATGTTAGAGCTGCAATATTAGAGCTGCACGCACTATCGGAGCTGCAATATCAGAGCAGTAATGTCGGAACTAGACACAGCGTTGACAAGACGCGATGTAGCACTCGTGAATCTCCCTCTCTAGTATAAATGGCTATCTAAAATGAACTTAGAAATTCCCGTACCTTTATTTGATCGATTTCATTAAGAGTAAAGCATGATATTAAACGATTTGGGTAAATGGTAATTTATGCATGCATTATATTTTCAAGTTAAAGCTCAGAATGTGATGAGGTAACCCTAACGTCTCAATAGATCTGAAGGATGAGTACGTAATAAGCCTTACTTCTCTCTGAACACTAAGGGCGAGTAAGTATTAACAAGTAATTACAGGTTGAATAAGCCCTTCAAGCACCTCATAAATTAAATTTCCCTTTAGAATGAGAATGAGTTCCATCTCTTGTGGAGCGACGTCACGCCCCGTACCTACATAGGCGCATCAGTTTGGATGCGCTTAAAAAATATTTTTTCCAAGGGTAATATAATTTTCACTGATTTTTTTACCTGTTGAAGAAGACTTGACTGGAGTACCCCCTTGCGCGACAGAATACGCAGGTCGACGGCTTCTTCAGTTTTTCTTATTTCTCACCCCCTGCTCTAGTAGGAAAACACTACCGTATTTCTGAATGTACATTTTTCACCTTTGACATTTGTTGTCAACAGCCTTTACGACATCAACAACGACGGCTTCATCACGAGGGACGAGTTAATTGATGTCGTGTCGTCAATTTACGACCTCATGTCGGACCAGACGGTGCCCAGGATTGACGACTCGACGGCCGTCAACCACGTCGACAGGATATTTGACGTGAGGAATTAATGTATTTTCCACAGCGTGTGCGCTTTGTTTAACTAGCCAGATTTTGATCGGCAATGAAATGAAAAACAAAATAGCAGAACTTTAAAATTTTATTAAATTATGTTTAAACTCACGAAATATTCCATTGCATTTAGCCCCTTTGGGCGTACGAGTTGAGAACAAGATGAATAAAATAATTTCCAAAGTACAGGACGCCATACTGGAACTCTGGGCGTTTTATTTGGCAGGGGAACTTTTGAAGCATTTAGTCTCTGATATTCTTTTTTCTCTTACCTGTTATCATGAATTTCCACCCTCGGCGTTCCCGAGTAGTTTCAAATAAAAGGAAACGCATTTGAAGTGCAAGCTCCTCTCCACCTTCACAACAGTTCGCCTACGCAACGGTGTTTCTTTCAATTATCTCTACTTTTATTTCTCTTCACTTCTATCATTTCTTTTTTTTCATTCCGTTCTTTCACTTAAATTTACATGCGTTCTAAAGCATGTCCAAGATATATCACACCCTGCATAGTATATTCCTTTTGCTCATTTACTTACATTTACGATCGATATAAAGTATAGTGAAGAGATATTACAACTTGCATCGTACGTCTTCTTTACCGCTCATTCAATCTTCTAGAATTCCAATTTTTCGAATGCTTTATGAATTCGTTCCAACTGACGTTAGCTCTTAAAGGTCCCATCGAGGCAACGCCTTTCCCAACTGCAACACAGATGCAGGACTAATGCGGTACTGCGTGCGAGTCATTTAAATTGGATAAAGTAAGTCGTCCAATTACTGTCGTTTCCAAATAAAGCTCACGTGTGTAAATACACTTTAAAACCACGTAAATTTATCAATTGTGTAGTTGCATTCATTTCTTTGGTTAACAAGGGAATCATTTGTACCTGCTCACCACATTGCAAATGATAATTATCATACTGAGGAAATTTTATGTATTTATGCCCGTTGGAAGCTTCTCTTTCCATGTCAAAAAAAGTCAACAACAACACATCCTCGTATTGCGAGAAATGATATTTTTGCAGATATATCGCTATGAGAATCTATTGCTGAAATATTTAGTTTGTAAGAAATAATTATGTTTCTTATCATCAGGATTATTTGTAATACTGTCGAGTCGAATTTACCAAAAAACAAACTAAGATGAAATCCAGTTCACAGCAATGGGCATGCGCCATCCCTTGTTTACTGACGTCTCTCAGTGCGAGGGTCTGATGGTGTAGAGAAATCTGCACGATACAAGCGATCGAATAATTGAGTTCTGTTCATGTAATCTCTCGAATCTAAAAAACAATTTGGGATCGAGTCGGAACACGATTTGCATACATATACTACATAAAAATATTTCTTGCACCAACAAAAGTTTGCCTGCAAGTTTGTTTGCACTCCCGAGTTAGCCAATTTTCCCCTGTAAATTGAAATAATTTAGTGAGGGAAAACCAATTTTTGACAAAGTTTTTCGAAGGGCGATTTTTCTTTTAGTGGGGTGTTCGTAAGTTGAAGTTCCAAGGTATTTTAAAATCATTATAATCGAGCCAACTCAATCTTAATTACGTTGAATGAATTCAGAATAGAACATGTTCGAGTCTTTTAATTTATATCAATCCATTCACAGAAACTCGACTTGAACAAGGACGGCGTTGTCACCATGGACGAGTTTATGGAGTATTGTTCAAAGGTAAGTTCAGAACAAAGAATTATTGTATCGGCTTTGTAAAACAGTTCCAACGTTCAAAATTGACTCCGCTGATCAATGACCAAACTCGCATACCAAGACGTATTAGGTCACTCCACGTAACTCCAACACACAACTTGGACAGCATTCTCGAGACTGTAAAAAATAGAAACAATCTTTCCAGAACTTTTTTAACTAAAGTTAATGAGCAGGATAGCTTGTTACATTATTACCAGCAGAAGCGCTCGTTGACATTAAATGTTACCTCGTAAAGTTTAATATTCGCTCTTTATGCTAATATAATAATATTTCATGATGCAATAGCTAAAATATTTGAATTTTCTGGAACGTATTTGAATATATCTGGAGGCAGTTCAGATTCAATTCTGCGCCGGCTCTCGTGAGGGAAATAACCTCCATGCAAACCGTAGGGCATTTGGCGGATATTTTCTGTTAAGTTACAGGCGAATACGAGCTGGGGTTAAGGAGCACTAATTTAGCTTGAGTTGTACCGATTCAAGATAACGATGGCAGTAGCCTATGGTATTTAAAGAGCAAAAATTAACTTTGATGTCACTGAAGGAACGTTCATGTACAGTACACAGTGTTCTGAACTTCAGGGAATGCAACAACATGATTTAGTGCCATTGACTAAACAAGTTTTTACTTCCTGTTTTTAAAATTACCTCTAGAGCTACAACTCTTGAGCCGCGTTTGTCAGGACTTTTTTTAAACAGCGTAGTTAAATTCGATTTGTACATCGTCCTGACGCCCCAGAGATATAATTTCACTCTAAGAATTAACCATTCTTTTTTATTTTCAGAATGAAGAAGTTGTCCACAGCATGAACATTTTTGGAAACATTCAATGAAGTTTCTTTCAGACGTTCTCCAATGCCGTCACGGGTTCATGGAGTTCAAAGTTGAGTAATCATCACCGTTTTAACAAAGCTATTTACTTTTATCCTCGCAGCAGTGAGCTCAAAAGGTTATCCAGATGCCTGTTCTAACTCAGAGGGCAATTTTCATTGTGCTTTCTGACATTATAACAGTCATAAAAGGGTCCAAGTTTTAAAACAATTTGCTAAGCTACCCTCATTCAACGTTGATGCTGCACCAGTCCCTTGCAGGGTTCGTGAATAAGAATCTCCACTTATGTCAAACATTATTCTTGAATTATAATCACTTGTGTCATACAGGATTCCTGAATTACAATTTGCACTAGTCTCAATTGTTGAATTAGAATTTAACCAAGCGCCGTACATCATTTTTGAATTGAAATCCCCATTAGGGCCTCATAGGATTTTTGAATTTAAATCGGCACTAGTCCTACACAGGATTTTAAAATCAAAACCAAGAGCATGGTAAATTCATTAAACTACGCTCATATGACGTTTAATCAGCACTAGTCCCATACAGGATTCTTGATTAGCACCAAGAGGTCGAGCATTTCACAGAGGCGTTGTGTCTCCAGCTCAAGTCGTCCCCAGAGTGAACTTTGTAGCGCGTATGGGCTACAAAGCCCAAATTTGTAGAGGATCCGAACCTGGCACTCATCGATCAGTCCACAGAAAAGGATTAATTAAAATTTGGAAAACACGAGCGTGTCGCCAGTTCTAAATGTTCGACAGCGGAATCTAGCATCTCGATTTTTCAGTGCCAATAAAATAGTCAACTGCATTGTTTGTCCAAGTCCTTCGAGCTTGTTTCTTAAAAGGAAAATCTCTCAACTCCGTAAATGTTATATTATATTTCACTAATTCTTTTGTAGTATATGCGAGAATTGTGAGCGAAGCTAAAGTAATTAAAGAATTCACTTATCCAAGTGTTTTCTGGAAAAATACCTAGGGCCTTTGGTAACAACGATAAAAATATGTTAATGATCTAGTTCTAAACATACGCGAATTTCAATTTAGCTGATATAAATCGAACAGTAATTTAAATGGAAATCTTTAAGTTTGAATTGCAATTTTATTCGTAATTAAATTATAAGTTACTTTGCATGAGCAACAAATATTTTATCAGTACTTATGCTAATAAATTAAAACTAAATAACTCGGAATCTAACTATTATTCCAGTGTTCCCTCAGAACAACTCAAGGTTCGCCAGTTAACCGTCGGTTTTGCAGCACCCTCCGCTCCTCCGATTGCAATGCGTTGCAGTCTGCCAAGTTTTCATGCATATCGGCGTGCACAGTCCTGGTAGATTTATTTTTCGTTTAAGATTGTTCAATTAGCGCCTCGAGCCTGGCCGAGGTTATCTCACGGGCGAATGCCAGGTATTTTCGAGGCCTCCCACATCTGAAACGCTCTGACTGAGAAACTTCCTTATATCGTAACCAATGGCATGCCTCGCATGTCCCTTGCAGCCTCCGCTGTGCCTGATCGTGAGCTGTTAGTTCAACCAAATCATATTTTCGAACTGTATAGTTTTCCTTAAGATTAATGATAATTAAAATGTATACGTTTGCTATTTAATTTTTTCAGCTCTCATTGCATAGAAAAGCCTGCAAAGAGCAGCACACTTTTGACAAGGAAATCGGCCAAGGGATTTTTTCTGGGTAAAACTTCTGTTTCATCGCTGCTTAAACAACGAGGAAAACATGGAGACCGAACCGGACTGATGTCAGTCAACTGACCAAAAATAGCCTCTATCTCGTTGTATCAACTTTTACTAGAGACGTTAGAAAACTTCAGTGTTAATTCGCTAACTTCTACTTCAAATCACCAAAAAAAAATTGAGACCGACGCGTAGGCATAACTTTAGCAGTAAATTTTTAGATGACTTCTTGGCCTATATACATTCGTTTACAAGAACAATGGAATATTATTAAGTGCATTAAGTGGACACAATAACAAGTGTTTTTCTTCGAATTCGAACGAAAGAGAATCTTCAGTGAGATGTGCATGTATGTTTCTGTATGTTCTTGAATTAATTATTCACGAAGACCTGGACACAAATAAACACGAGTGAATTCGAATATTGATTTTCTTCAGAATTATCAAATAGTAATTCTTCCGGTAAATCTAACGGAAGTGTAGAATTCGCATTCCTCAGACCACTTGGAACTTTGCTCAGACTTGCAAACTCAAAACCTAAGAGTTGAGCGTCTGGGCGAGTTGGGAAGGACTGCGAGGACCCGACGGGGCGGAGATATGTATGACACAATTTGAATTACCTTTATTTATTTCAACACGGTTTACCATTGAGTTTTCAATACCGTATAATTAGTGACGCGTAAGGGATATGAGGAATGTGAGGTTCAAGCTCACTTTTCGAACGGAAGCACTTCGTGGATAAGTGAAAATCAGTGCCTGAGCCGGGAATCAAACCCTAACTTCCAAGCTGTGAGGCTATCACGCTAACTAGTGCGCCATGGAGCCACGTGATGTTGAAACTCGCATTCACTTCTGTTGGGAAGTCACCGAGTCTAAGGAGAGGTGGGTTGTCAGGCTTGAAGACGAGGGCCATTCCAAGGCTAGGAGTGGTGCTGTAGTAACCCATGGCTGGGTGGTAGGTATCTGCCTTCTACATCGACCAGCCCATCAAAGTGCGTAAACGACAGATGCCCATGTTGCGATTCTAGCTTGCCGATTGATTCCTGTATCAGTAGTTTATTTGTCAGCTGGTACATATGTCTAGCTCTGGTTTCTGACCACTCAATCCTAGAAAGGGTGATGCGATCGTTCGAGGAATTGTGTGGGACGCTTTGGCTGACGTGATCATTCGGATCATCGCAGGCGCTACAGAGCCACGTCCATTTTGTCATCGTCATTCTTGGACTAATTTAATAACAAAAGAAATACCTCAGCCTTACTGAGTGGTTCCCTAGAAAGGTATCAACTGTGCATTCAACCTATAAGATTATTTTACATGACGAGTACTTCATCGTATGTGCGTACTCACAATACAGAAAATATGCACGTGTATTTCAAGTTAATATGCAGATATAGACATAACCCACCTATGGATACGTTGAATGATTTATTTTTTAGAAAATCCATCGTAACGTCGTCTTTAACGTTGCATCACAGTTGACATGAAGCATATTTATAAGCAGAAGTGGGTACTGATCTCGCTGATAGCTGAAACTTGACTTGTGTTGTTGTTTGCAATGTTCATGTTCTCCAAGCTCTAATTCGTTATTGAAATAGCATCCTAAGTTCGTGTTCTATTAATACGTACATGTACATGTGCCGTTAGATTTTAATTATAGATAGAAAATACGTACGTGTATATATATGTATGTTTCAGACTGTTGTATGAAAACCGGTTTTGACCAAGTTTCTATTGTACCTTCAATTTGGAACGTGAAACGATCAGGTAAATTGTCATTCATTTTGGTGACATTCAATTGTCATCAGGTTTGGATTTTAAAGTGCGTGATGGGATACTAAGTGGCGGTAGGAAATATGATATTGAAAGAATTTTTTTTTCATACAGATCGGCATCAATACATTCAAGATGTTCTTGGTATTCCGTCATAATTTCCAAGTGTTTTTGTTATTTATTAGTCCTCAAATAATCATAGTTGTGCTACTTACGCAAAATGTTAAAAACAAGAGGTAAAAACTCTGCCAGTAGGAAAGGACGCACAAAATAAACACTTTTTCTCGAATACTAAATATTTCAAAACTCATTAGCTTTCAAGGCACTGAGGTTTGAAATATAACATTGATGCTCACTTAATTACATTTCCGTTTCTGAGAAATGTCATAACTGTTAGTGAAACGAATATCAGAAAAACATATTTTTTATGAAATAAACTTTACATTAACTGTTGGAAATGCTTGCCTCCCGCATCAATGCAGGTCTGGTACCTCTCACAAATGGATTGCTGGAGGCCATGCGTCCGGCATGGCCGTTTTGGTTCTTCTTCCACAGTGTTACATGTTACGACCGCGGTCCTGGCAAGAAGATTTAACGCGGGCTCCACTGGTCCTTCGTAAATTGATGATTCCGCGTTGCCCGACAGAAAAATGTAATGAACTCATGGCTCGAGATCTCGCAGGCCAAGCCACTGGTTCACTACGCCCTTTCCACCTGTAGGGAAAGGCATTGTTCAGATATTGGTCAGCATTCCTGTCGGTATGGGCCGGAGCTCCGTCGTGCTGGAACCACACGAATTGGGTGACAAATATCTATAGGGATTTCCTCCAACAAACCAGGCGATACGCCCCTTGCAAACGTGGCCTAAACTGGTCCATTTAGAGGAGATGATGTTAGAGGTGGCCCAATAAGACAGTCGCCGACAATACCAGCCCTCACATTGACGCTAAACCAATATTGGTAGTTGAACCGATGTACTTCAAGAGGGTTATTCTCTTACCAGTTGTGCAAGTTAGGTGTGTTGAACGATCCATTGTGTGGAAAAGTGGCTTCGTTGGTGAAGAGAACATGCATCAAAAAATTTCCATCGTCCTTCAGGCACCAACGTGCAAACTGTACACGCGGGATGTAGTGCGTCAGAAGCAAATCCTGAACTTTCTGGAAATTACAAGGATGTAAAGTGTTGTCATTGAGAACATGGCATACGTCGACGTGGTTTGGTATTCCAAGTCACGTGCTGCAGCTCGGGTGCTGCATGAGGCCTGTGGATGTACCGCAGCACGTCGTCCTCAGCTGCATCATGTCGTTCCCTGGGCCGACCAGAACATCTCTTATTTTATTCGTGTTGAAGCTACCGTGTCGAGTAAAAGACGATGTGTGTAAACATGCCATGTCCGGGTAAATGTCGATTAGGGAAAGCGCTCTTGGTACAGCCTAGCAGTGCCTATTGCATTGCCGTTGGCCGCACCGTAAGTCATATGGATATCTGCCATTTCTTCATTTGAGAAACGTGCTCTGATGCCAACACTATGTCAAAGCGTGATCTGATTCGTAAACGCTAAGCAATCGAGAATTACCAAATTTTAAGCTACAATTCAATTTGAAATTCACATTTTAGGGTCGCAAAAATGTGACATACTGGGCATCAAGGTTAAACTTTAAATTCCATTCCCTTCAAAACTATAGAGTTTTAATAGATTTGGTATTTATGAAATGGTCTTTATTTTGCGTGTCCTTGCCTGCTGTCAAAGTTTGTACCTCTCGTTTTTAACACGTCGTATTTCATACATCAAAATTTTGAAAAAAATCAAAGAGCTGAGTATTAAATCCACCACACCGAAGTCAACTTGCAGATATTCGCCTCTTACTTTTACCAAGCTTGTAATACGCAGGATGCTTAGGGACGAAATTATAAAGAATATTTACGCCAATTTTTTATTCAGTTGTGGTTAACCCTGAAAATTCATGACACGTATGGAAAGTATTTAGTAAATAGTGTCGGGTTAACTGGACCTATCGAAAAGTTCCAGTAAACTTCGGACGTAGTGAAATTCAAAGTAAATTTAGTATCTATTTGTGGCCTCGAAAAATTGCGATCGATTTCGATGAAAATAATGTCTGATAAAACAGGATTTATGTATTTCATTTCTCTGACATTTTAAATTTCTCATCGAAGGAGAAACCTTCAATAGAAATATTAGACATTATGAAACAAATGAATTACGTACGACCTCTGTACGATCATGTCTGAGACGTGCCTGCCCGCACATGCTCTAGCACAGCGTAGAAGGGATCTCATGTTACCTCACAGAGCGCTCACCTCTGTAAGGTGATCTTCATGTCGGCCGTGGGGAGTGGCGGCAAGTCTTCATTACGTTTCCATCATTTGGCGACTTTGATACCAAAATTTTCAATAATTAGATTTGCCACTGCTGAAGATCATATCATTGTCGTGATAGCTGTTGAAAGCAGGTAAAATCTCGCAAATCGAAACATTTGGGTACAGATGATCACTACCTTTTTCTGTTTTCTGACGCAATATGACATGCGTGAATATGAGAGTGGAAATATCGAATAACTTCTTGGCTTTCAGTGCAAAATAAATTGATTTATACGTTTTACTTTAATATATATATGAACATTCATACGTACAATAAGCATTAATAACAACAGGATAGGTATGAGTCAAAAAATTTCGTAAATGTTTTACCAAAATTTGTTTTGGTCACTATTCCCATCCTGTTGGTTTCCAAAATTTTCTTTTTCTGAATTATGTTTCGAAGCAGGCTCAAAGTAATCAAAATTCAATATTCATCACCAATACTGCACATTACCAACAAATTACTCACCAATTCTGACCTCTTAGCTGTAAAGAAAGAGCGCCCCCCCCC
>VOMN01058645.1:0-26152 GCA_014899125.1 Orchestia grillus | reverse complement strand
ATCGACTGCTGAACTTAGCTAGCCCCGTTTTACATCCAGGACCTATAACAGCTTTCAAAGTTGACCTTCAGGCTTAGACAGCTGACCGAAATCTCGCTTCAAGGCAAGTGGGATCAGCCGTGCTGGTGTCGCCATGTTCGTACTCTCCTGTACGGTGTGTTCATGCCTGGGTGACAAACTGATCGGTGTTAGTTATCTCTGTGGGAAGTTTCCAAGTGTCGAAGAGAAGAGTGTAAGTTTGGAACATGTATTAGACTCTGAAAGTGGTATCGATGGTTTACTTCTTAAATTACATTGGAAGTTAGGATGGTTATGGGCTGATTAACATGGAAATGTTCCAGATTTTTATTTAATCATGAAATGACAAATAAATAAATAAGCTGTGCGATCAGGTTAGAGAGAGGTTGGGTTGCTTAGTATTGAACCGGTGAGAATTTTTTTTCTGATCTGCAGAATTATGATGACAATTAGTCTTCGTGTACTTCGTAATTTCTAGAAAATCGGAAATTTTCTTGCAAAACAAAACAGGAAAAAATCATGTGTCTCCGAGCGTATAAAATTATAAAGCATCATAGTTATTAGTTTGTGAGCTGCTTAGATAAATTTGTTCTAAATAATGTCAAACTTATGAAAAAGGAAAAGATGGCTGATAAATTGCAGAATGTTGCGTAGGGTCTCAGATTTTTTCCTAGCAAACCCCACGTTTTTTTCCTAGCCTTACTGTTGCTGGTAGTTCATCTTAACTGTCAATTCTTCTCTATTTTTGAAGATTCACGATTATAATGCAAACATATATCACAGACCAATCCCAATTTATGAATAATAATTCAAGGTATTTGCTCTGTGCTTTTCATGACGAAACAAGCCTTTGAGTCGTTCTATCTTACAACCACATGCCGTGAGGTGAGAAGATCTCTTCAATCACCTTTTTCTGAGATTCTTTCCTAGACGTCTGGTCTCCAGAACCAGTTTCGGTACTGCCTGGTGGGCCCGCGGCGCTGCAGTCAGATCCTCTGCTCCACTTGAGCGTCCTGTCGAAATGCGAACCACAAATTCTGCTCCTACGTTCATTTTCAAATCATTTCTGGAATTGATCTACCCATTTCTGGAATTGATGTGCGCTCTAGCATAACGATAAGTTCCATGTATATCAACCCTAAAATGTAGAGGTTTCGTGCTAGATTGTGGATGAATTCATGGATACGATTTGGGTATTGATGTGAAGCTGGTCATTTTCAACACTTCTAGCCATGAGCGCTCTGTACGTGAATGCAATCCACGAATTCTCTTCTAGCGCCGATTAGCTAAAAAATGCTTTTATTCATTGAGCTGATGTATGCAGACCAAGTCCTTTGCTGAACATTTACAGTATGTATTAAACGTTTGAAAAATTAATACAATTCCCTGGGATTTTCCCAAGGTCAAGAGTGTGACTGTATCACGAGGGTAAAACATCAATGTAAAAATTATGCCTCCCAGTTTTCTCGTTCCGAGAATTTTGTCCCAGCGTACTAGCCCAATGCTAACTCACTGACCCCCACTGATGAATTATTCAACCGGCATTTGAGGATCGAACCCTGCGCTGAAGTCAATAGACATCTCATGCTGGCCAAGCTGACCCTTCTCTTCATGTGTAATTAGGCAGGCATTTAAAAAAATGCAAATCCAGGTAAAGAATTGATTAATTAATTCTTTTCATTTTTCCTGGAGAAATATTTCAGCTATAAATGTCGTTAGAAACGTTTGCACAACATTTTTCGAATCAATTGTCAATTTTGAGTTGCTCACACCTAAAAGTATTCTACTTTATTGTCATTATTATTGTTATTTTTATCACAAAGCTACTCTCTTTGTGGTCCGCAAAATATTTTTCATGCCAATCAATAGATGAAGTCTCGAGTGGCCCATAATTAAGTAATATCACACGTCCATCTTACTACGTAGCACGACCACAAGAGCCTCCACTGAGTGCCGGAGTGTTGCCAATGTGTTGCGCCCAGGCCGCGCTCCTTATAGCCCCATGTCACGTGTCCCTACGCTGCCTCAGCTTTCAATTCTGGTCGACCTTCTCCATTAATTGAACTCAGCTCGATAACATATCTAAAGCTACATTCGTGGCACTGGCATCGCTTTCTGACCCAGGCCAGCTGACTTCCATGCCTCGCTCGACGTATGTCATGACTAAAGCAATACTTTTCTCAATGGGTGCTGTATTGCAATACTTTTCTAATGGGTGCTAAGTGTAAGACATTGATTGAAGTTCAATAAATCTCGACCATTTTAGGTTTATTATTTAATTTAAAGAAAATCAGGTAACCTCTGAACTAGGATATTTTATAAAAAATTGGAATGTACGTATAGGTTTTTCTTCTCGTATAGTAAATTTTACAGCATTGACTTCGAGTGTGTAATTATTCTCTGACCAGTTACTTTACGGGAAATTTACTCCGATTTTCTCGTATGCTTTTTTGCTAGTATTCACCACTTTTTACGCCTGGCGCGGAGCCAGTAATATTGTGCTAGCATTATCATTATTTATTTTGCAATTAACAACAATAATCAAGAATTATTAAAGTAATTCTTCTTTTCACCGTTACGCATCAGAGTGTCGTGGATACTCATCAGAACCCTCAATGAACTCGGTTACTAGGAACAATTTACTATTTTTGTGTGAGTAGTCTTGGATTGATTAGTTTATCAATAATTAACACGCAATCCATTAATTTGAACGTGTTCTGCGCGATGCGAACGGGGTTTTGTGTTCCTAACTCTCCACGACACATATGAGGACAAACACTGTCCAACTTACATTGGTGTTTCTAACTCTCCACCACATATATGAGGACAAACACTGCCCAACCTATTATTGTGTTTTTAACTCTCCACAACATATATGAGGACATACACTGTCCAACTTACAGTCTTTAGAGCGAGAAAAAAGTACCCTAATAAGCTCTGAGGCTGCAGGTGCTTGCCAGGCCCCACGTGAAAGACCGAAAATAGATCGGACAGAACGGAAAGAGAAAAGGTCGTTTATTCTAAAAGATTAAATTGCAACATATGTATGTTAACACTCGAGTTTCCAGTTATTAAAAATATAATACTAAAATTAAATGCTCAAATCACGTTGAAGTCATCTTGCTGACGAGTAATCAAATTTCTCGAGTTGGTCAATTCACAAGAAGATAGAAAAAAAAGAAATATGAACTGGTAGTAACTGATTAACTGATTATAACTTACTAGTTCTAGCGCCTGTCGGTCCTGTCCAAGCAGTATAGATTTCTTCTATTAAATCTGGAAATACTCAGTTCCTATATCTAATGAAGTGACAATATGCTGAAACAAAGCAAAATATTGAAAGTAGTAATATTTTCTATCACATTCTTACGTAACAGAACTTGTGCTTGAGTGCGTTCGAAAGTTCAAAAAACAGGTTTGCGTTGGGTATTTTCCTACAGCATATCTTAACTTGGGCTAGCTTGCTGTTATTTTAGTCCCTTTTTGTGTGCATCAGCTTCGGCGAGAAACTTTGCGAGATAACTTGAAGTCGGCGCTCCGTCTCACAGTGATGCCGTATAATAAAGCGTACTCTGAATCTGGTTTCTCGATGTAATATTCCACTGTAAAACCGCGTGGAAGTTTTTTGGGTGCCTTTTTATCATGCCAGAAAACCAGTTAACTCAATGGCGCGATGATTGTGAGCCATGGCATGCGAATGCTGCAACTTCTTTTTTTACAAGTAAGAAGCTATTTGGACTTCGTTTAGTTCAAGTCGGGTAGTTGATGGTTGCAGTAGTTGATAGTTGCTCTAATGGAAATTGCCGTAGTTTAAAGTCGATACGGTTGATGGTCGCAATAATTTCTGATTGTTGCAATTAATGGTTGCGATCGTTGACGGATGAGGTGGATCTCGGTTACGATGGTTGATGTTGGTGGTTGCGTCAGTTGATAGCTACGATAGTTGATGATTGCGATAGTTAATGGCTGCGATAGTAAATATGGCTGCGGCTGTTCATTGATGCGATAGTCAAGGATTGAGATAGTTCATCGCTCATTTGGAATGAATGCGTAGATGAAATGGTAAGCTGTATGTTGATTAGTAAATATGAATGGCTGATTAATTGTGTTTAAAAAGTTAATGTAATTCTTGCATGACAAATTCATTTTTTTTTGTGTTTCATAATGTCAAACCTTATATATATTAGCGTCAGACTTTCATTATAAATTTTTAAACATTGATTTTGGAATCCAGAAATTCCGAAACGTTTGTTAGTAAGAATGTTCCTTTTTACATCGGGTCTCTGTTTGGATTTGCAATAATAGTAGTCGTTATAGTTGATGGCTGCAATAGTTGATGATTGCGATAGTTGATGACTTCTGTAGTTGACTGCGGGAGTTGATGTGGATGACTGCCATAGTTGATGGTTGGGGTAATTATGATAGCGATAGTTGATGATCACAGCAGTTGATGTCATCTGTAGTTGATGGTCGCAGTAGTTAGGGGCTGCAGTAGCTGAGATATGTATGAAGTTGTTAGATGTCCTTACCTGAGCGACTCCATCATTGTTGTTTAGCAGTTGCCCGCTATACAGCTCGTTCAATGGCTGCATTTCTCGTCCAGCATGAAGTATGTGCACTGATTTGCCTTTGCCTTGGTGACACTTTTATAACCTGGACATACTCGCAAACTCTGGTCAATTCGTTGGATTTAGAAACATCACCGTTAAATAATTGATTGATACCGTAAGAACACTATTTCTTGAGCGTATTCTGTCTGAACTCAAAATATTTGACGAGTTTGTAGCGACAGTTGGCAGAAATGACAATTCGCAAAGCTAATGTTGCAAGTCTCCAGAGGAATGTAGTAGACAGCTTCTGCATTCCTTTGGAATGCAGGCAGGCCTGCGTATGCAGGCACAATCGGGTTTGAAGTTTGGAAAAAGTACGTCGCGGTTATTGGGACGATATAATGAATTTTACAGGGATTCAAATTGTGGGCAACAAATTTTTATACAGTTTAATGCTCATAGAAAATGTATTGATTGATAACCTGATTTGAATGTTAACAATTGTTTAATCTCCTGAAGGTCTTCAATGAATTTGTTTCTATCTATATGCCAGAGCATTTTTCCTCCAAAAGGAAGAAGGGTAGCTAACCACGAGCACGGAGACCCTATCTACAGGTACACACACTTCGTCTTTTGGGTAATCCGTCCGCAGCCGAGCCCGACAGCAGTGTAGCACTGGTTTACCCCCGCTGTATCATGTTGGGTGGAGGCCGCTTCACGTTGGCTATCAATGTGTAAGAGCGAATGTTATACATACTGCACTTATTTTTGTCTTCAAAAACTACCAAGAGCGTGCGAAAATAAATTTATATTTGGGTCATGGTGCTCAGTCTACGGTGCTAATTTTAGCTTTAGATATTCGGGTACAGCCTCTTTAAGTGACATCAAAACTTGTAGTCAGGACGTTTGAACTATTTGAACTTACGTTTCAGGCTCCACAATATAATCTTCATATTTATGAGCTCTACATTTGCGAAAGTCGCTACCCCAGATTGAAATTTAGAGTAAAAACTAGAAAAATTTGTGAACATGAAATTTGGGCATAAGATTCATTCGAAACGATGTACTGCAATTTCGTGTAACTTACCGAAGCTATAAAAAAAGAACCTTTATTCATTCCAACACGTTTTACCGTTGGGTTTTAAATGCCTTACAACTACTGGTGTGGTGGGGGATGTGAGGAATGTGTGGTTTAAACTTCCTTTTCCAAGGGAAGTACTTCGTGGTGACGTGAAACTCAACTTCGGTATCTGTTGCTATGATATACATTTACTTTGGATATAATTAAAGCGTTATTCAATTATCACACGACCTATGAAGTATGAGGGGTCCACATGGAGTCGGTGTCTTGCGCCGCAGCGCGTCTGAAGTCATTCGGCCAGACATACACCAGACTCCCTCCACACGACCCGCCATGTCGATGTCCGTGGTCGTCAAGCAGCCTCTTCTCCACGCAGGGGGGCGCAAGAAAGTGTTACCTCAGTTTAATAGCTTATTAAGGGCTCAAATATATATTATCATTTGTTTGCAATGTTCACAACAAACATGGTTAATGTATTCATTTGTTCATAGTTCACGGTATTTCATACAATATTTAACTGTACAATACTTACTACATACTTTACAACTGAGGGTGAATGGAGGGACAATTAGGAGTTCTTCTTTATTGAGAATGAGATCGGTCCCATACCAACACCCGTGAACAAAGTCACGATGCCAGTGTTTGGAAATTACCATTATATTCTAGGCCTTACAATAGAAAAAGATTAATAATAATGCTAATGAGAATTTGGTGAAACTTATTATATTCAGAACATAGTCTAACAGGAATGAGTTGCATGCCCATTGGTAGATTATGTCAAGGTCTTTTTGCAACTCAACACAGTTTTCGACACCATTATTCCAGTTAGGAGTAAAAACGTTGTGAATCCGATTCATCAGTACCCGTTTATATCTATAAATGGGCACTGATGCGATACGCATCAGTAACTATCCCTAATAAGCCTCCCTTGCCTCACTATCATCAAACGACAGAGGGAAACAGTCTCATTCAACAACTCGCGGATTGCGAAGGCACACCATGCACACAAAGTGGCGGCAACCCAGTGTGGCCCGGGCATAAAGGCCCAAACATTTTCAAGATATTCAAGATATTAAAGAAGAAAAACCAATGAGGCTAAAGCAATAGTGGGATGAAAACTATTTTCGGATACATTTTTTCAGGCTTTGAATCGCACATGTATGTGGGAAACTAAATCCTAAATATACTATATCATGAATCAAAATAGTAGCTATTCCACGTTATACAGAAATATCTATTTAATTTTCGGTTTGTATCAACTTACTTAAGGGTCAAGTATAAGGCATGAGGGGGCAACAAATGAGGCAGCAAATGAGGCTCAACTATTATTCTAGCTGACTAGTGCTATTTAGCTATTTGGAAGAGATACCATAGAGACTAGAAATAATACTGGTAACATAGGATTCTGCAGCATATATGGAAATAAACTTAAAAGTCGAAGTTAAGACACAAATAGTTGAGCACTGTTATGTTTGTAGGTTTTGTGATAAATTATAGTACACCTTCTTACCTCAGTGAGGGCGATAATTTGACTTGAATATATTAATAATAACTTGAAATATTATGTTTCGCTATTTATATTCTGCGCAAGAAACGAGATATATTTGTTTAAGTAGGGTATTAAATAGGACAATGAGGTTGTGGGCGAAAAAAAAACTGATCTCCATTAGCTGACAATATTTGTACGCTAGTTATCCATCCATCTACAAATGTTCACGGCCAAACTGATTTATCACATTTCTTACCTACTAAAATATATAAATTTAGAACAAACTATTTCGTTTCGATATTTATCACAATTAGTATGAACATAAAAATAGAGGGATTCAATATCTGAAGTTCAGATAACTCAAGGCACACACGCCACGGCTCGGCTAATCAAGTAATGCTGTACGCAGACTGGCAATCTAACGACCGTGCGGCACATGCGCGGAACTTCTCGAAATCCGGAGTTTATTCTTCCGTCTTAGTGAGCTCTGAATATTCATTGATATTATATTTATTGCTACATAACCAACGGAAGCGTGATAACACGTTCTGTGAGACCTTGCGCATACTGTTGTGAAGCGCACTGCATTTCCATTGATATCCCTTGTAAGGCATCGAGTCTATCAAGCTTGGTTCGCCAACTGTAAATCGAGTGACTCGATATTTAGACGTGAGAGTTTTGTTTAGTTAGGTTCCACATACTGAGTATATTAGTAGACATCCCGTCTGTATAATTTGAGAGCGTACAAGTTATATTTAGAGCTGAGGCCAAGGGTAAATATGCTAATAAAAATGCTTGGACAACTGACGATCGCTTGAATAACCTGCAAGTAACTTGTCATTGAGCTGGTAATACATTGGGGGAGGAATTAGGCATGCAAAGACAATTTGTGAAAAAAGCGCATTGAGCGTAAAACGTTGCTGCTGAGCGTACACGGTAGCGATACAAGCTGATACTAATGTTAATATCCTACTTTTGTTGATGTCGCCCGTATGAATAAAAATTTATAATGGAAACGAATGTTCGTCTCAGCGATAGTTAAATAACTAAGCTTTTAAATCGTGACAAATCTCGGCCAGCGTATTATCATATCAGGCATTAGGGGTAACAGACCACAGGTACCAGGCAAATTCTGTACCAATAAACGTCATTCCTGCTAATGTCTAGCGGATATTAGCTTTTAACGTCTCGTGATAATTGAGTTTTTACTGTGATGTCGAAAACGACCTCCTCCCTAGTCACAGTCTGTAGGCCTTGCGTCAGCACTCGAGATAGATAATCGCGGTCTCTTGTGCTTGTCTCTGTTAGAGATGACGGCTCTAGAACTATCATGATGTACTTGTCGCAATTTGAGACGGCGGCGTGGGAGGCTCCAGTACGATCATGATGTGCTTGTCGCAATTTGAGACGGCGGTGTGGGAGGCTCCAGTACGATCATGATGTGCTTGTCGCAATTTGAGACGGCGGTTTGAGAGGCTCTAGTAAGATCATGATGGGCTTGCCGTAATTTGAAATGGCGGTGTGGGAGGCTCTAGTATGATCATGCTGTGTTTGTCGTTGTTGGAGATGATGGTATGGGATGCCTGAATCTAGCAGATGGTTTTGTAGAAAAATCTCAACTGTAGCACTTGACAGGTCTATCAGAGACGCGATAATATCTACGTTGCACGTGCAGATCAAAGTTCTGAGTGGCTCCATGTGTAGCACGAGGTGAGCATGTGCAAGATTAATACATGTGTGACGAGTGCATATCAACGTGTGAGGGTTCATACAATTTGAAGCACCGAAGTGAATATATGGAATGGAGAGGCACTGCATTTGTGAAGCCATATCTTACTTCGCTCAGTTGAGTTACATTTGTTATCTCGGTTTGATTTTTTTGCACCGTGTAGGGATGAAGTATTCAGTTCTCATTGACCGATTCGGTTTAACACAGTCAAGGCACAGGTTGCGAGCTGAGTGTTGTACGGGTGCTGCTTAGCAACTCGTTCCTGTAGAGGCGAAATGATTCCGCGGTTGCCGGGTACCGAAAACAGAATAACGTACAGTACGGTGAGTTTTTGTATATTGGGGAGTGATTACGTATCTTGGCAGTCTTGTTTAAGGCTAGAAGGGAGTAATTCAATTGAAACTTTTAAGAAAGGAGACTGCAATATTGTTTAGAGCGTAAATTTTCGCGAGCTCTCATACCGAATCTAGAAATATTATAGATGATAATGCTACACTCATTTCTACTTTTAAATAGAGGCCAGTACAAGAAACGTACCTGCCTTTGACTTTATTTTATATTAGATGATATGGCTTCGTTTTGTGGTGAAATTAAGAATTTTAGGTTTTAGGTAATGAACTTTGACCGGAAAATTTAGAAGTGGTCGAAACAACTCAGAAATAACTTGAATACTTTACGGGTAACTTGGGAACTTCAGGAAACTTTAATAAATCTTTACGGGTAGAGAGCTCTCGCTCTTACAACAACACATTCATTTCGTGTTTCCCTAACATATAAAGTGCGGTCTGTGGTACCTTCGAGAGGATTAGTTTACCGAAAGGTCCTGGAGAGCTATCGATATGTCAACCGCAGAATGTACAACAGGATCGCACAGAGCACGCATTTAATACCGAGCTGTAGACTGGACTTGGAACACTCGGGCATGACTTAAAGTAGATTTAGGACAAGTAGACTTAATTCGCGAATGGGCGAGCCACCAACCCACCATACATAGGCGTGGCTACTTCCAAGTGGAGAATTTCGAGACTGAATCGGGGAGTTGGGTGCTGGGAGTCGTGCAAGGAGGGTCCGGGAGGGCTTAGGCCCTGCCGTGAGCCCCGAGATTGAAATAGCCCTCAGCCCAAGGCTGGTAATATTTTGAAACTTTTGCTACAACCCAACGCGGGCAAAGCTGCACTCGACCCCCCAAAACAGTAACTTGGATTGCCACTGAGTAACTCTTCCGGATCATTATAGAATTTCGACATAAGTAGTAAATTTTCAGATCTAACGAACTCTAATATTAGAGAACCGTCGAGCATTGTCAGAATCAACTGAGGAACGCCTCGGGGCGGCCAAGTCAAATGCGCTTGAGCTTCAGAGAAGAACACAAGCACTCTCGCTTGTGTCAGAATTGGACGCCGCATTTGCCGTCAGACTAAAGTCATACATCAACGCAGCAGCTACCCTGGATGGCCGCTAGTGAACAACCATCGCATATTTATACAAGCACTTACTGTCGCCACACTGATTTGGAAGACATAAAGCCTCAGAGGCATCATCAAAGCCACCGAACTTGCAGTTCAGAAAGATCGCCGCACCTGCCTCGCGTCAGTTAGAAAACAGGGCCCTTTTTCAGTGTAACAAGTGCACTCCAAACAGTGATTCAATAAAACTGCGGTGTTGGTACAAAAATAATTTCCCAGAGTGCTTCAAATGCCGAGGTCTTTGTCAAGGTTAGATTGACTTTGAAACAACACACGACGTGCGACCTTGACGTTCGAAGAAAGAGGTGCAGTTATCGCAAGGAATTGATGCCACAACAGGTCGCAACAATGGGCCAAAATCAAGCAAAAATTACGTGTCAACGATAAACCGTAAAAGTGACCCATTTGTTAAATATTGTATCTAGGGTACGTCAGAGTGCCGTAATTTGCGTTTCCTAATGCCGTAATATGTGTTCCCAATCTTTGAATCACCAATTTAAATAGGAGATAGCATTGGAGTATAAAGAAATATTGAGTGGTGTTCCACCGGAAAGTTTTGATTTGTGTCTGTGTTTTCCTTGTATTTGTAATTTGGTTTTCTCGTGACATTACGATAATTAGTCAATGTGTTTATATTTACTTTTGTGTTTCATTTCCCCTCTCCTGTAGTCGTGAAGGTGGTGATGGGGACAATTGGCAGATCTTCTGTATCGAGAATAAACAAAGAGCCCAATACGTGTGAACAAAGTCACGATGTCAGTGTTTGGAAATTACAATAATGTTCTAAGCATTACATTAGAAAAAGATTACTATTAATGCTAAGGAGAATGTTTCAAAATTCATTATGATCAAATAGGACTGAGTTGCAAATATAAATGGGTGTGAATGCAATAGGATTAGCTATATTTTAATCTCCTGACATAACCAATGAGGTAAAAGCATGTAAAGTGATGAGTACATTTCCGCCTTTTTAGTCATATATTCTTGATGAACACGATGTATCATTTTCAGGCTTAGAATCGCACCTCTATGTGGGCAACTAAATCCTGAATACACTATATCATGAACCACAATAGTAACTATTTCACGTTAGATAAAAATATTTATTTCTGAAGTTCATATCAACATATTTTAATGCCAAGTATAAGGCATGGTGCACTGCTATTATTATTTTATCTGACTAGTGCTGTATGAAAGAAACATCATAACCTAAATTTAGACAAAGCTCAGTTCATTATTTAAAGTTCTGAACACAATAGGTCTAAAGTTTTGATAACACAAAACACTTGTACATGTCACAGTTATTCGAGTAATGTGTGCTGGCTGACAATTTAAAAAGCGTGGGGTGCATGCGCAAAGCTTCTCGAAATCCGGAGTTTATTCTTCTGCCATAGTGAGCTCTGAACCTCTGACATGTATCTAATGCTACAGTTAGGTTCAGAGTTCACTATGACGGAAGAATAAACTCCGGATTTCGAGAAGCTTTGCGCATGCACCCCACGCTTGTTAAAATGTCAGCCAGCACACATTACTTGAATAACTGTAACGTGTACAAGTGTTGGAAGGTGCAGTATATATTTTTTTGGGGGAGTTGTGAAGTGACCTCTCAAACCTGGACGATTTGGTTCCTTTATGTTTTGTAATTAGTTATAATTCATTGTTTAATTTCAACTGTCATAAATCCTGCTCGTTGTCAATTCTATATCATTGACATTCGATATCGTGTCAGCGCAATCATAATTTATATTTTTTCCTTAGACTTGGAACTATTTAATTCTTTAATCAATAAAATAAATTCCCGTGAAATGAAGTGATCTCATTTTGTGAAAGACTTGGTTGATGAAATTTGCATTTTTAAACGCACGTTGAACTACCGCAAAATATTCTTTTCAGTAATCCGGCCCTAACACCTAAAATATAATGAGGATTTCCTCCTTCAATGCGATGTGTTGAAGAAATCTCGGATTTAAAGATATTGTGCGGCCAGATATGAACTGATAACACATGATTTGAGGAAGGACTCCTGTGGTACCGTATAGGGAACCACGTCTTTTTCAGCTCAATAAGGTCTAAGAAGTATCAAAGTAACATCAGAGTCCCAGAAATGTTTCAGTAAGAATTCTATGAGCTAGAAAGCGTTCGCTGTCGTACAGTAACTGATAATCTTTATAGCGTGTCTTTTTAACGAGTTATATCTAATCAACGGAGATACTCGGAGTCATGAGGGAGAGAAGATCGCAGACGCTCTCTGGTCATTTGCAGGCGTGCGCAGTAGTGTGTATCAAGCTAGTGAACCGCAAGAGCTTCGTTGCCTGGACCAAGTACGCCTCTGACATGGACCGTTCCTGTGCTCCGCCCTCTCTTGAGTTATTCGTACTTTTTGAATGAAAATTGGCGAGTTATTAACTACTTGAGATCGTTTGCTTCATTTAAGCTCCTAATGTTCATCTTTACATGCCGCTTTCTAATGAAAGTTTTCATTCGAGGGAAATCAGTTTGCAGTTGTGATTTCCAGTTGAAAGCGTCGCATAATTGGATGTCCTTATTATGAAAACAGTTTCTGTATGTCATACAGGTTCTTTAACTTGCAATCAACTTCAGTGATAGAGCTCCAAGGGATCTCAGTGAGATGCTGTTGCTGTTTATGGCGTCGCTCTTTGTTTCGTTTCTATTTTTAGAAGTAATTGGAGTTGAAAATTATGGTCAATTTTCGCATAGTACTTCTTTAACAAATAAAAATTCGAAAAAACTAATAGACCATGAAAAAAACTACTCCTATCATGCAGAAGCGAAAACTTATGCTGCCAAAGTAGCGATCTAAAATGGCCATCATTTCGCTTTCGAGGACGTGAACGTTTGACTTCATGTGAGCGTTTCACATGGTTGGCTTCATGAGCATGATGAGGTGGGCATTGGGGATGAATTTGAAGTTCTGGAAGTTTGCGAAATTCCCTATAACTATAAATTTAAATTATAGTTCTGGTACGATTTCTGTACTTTGAGTAGATACATGATTCGAAAAAATGAAAAAAAAAACAAGTTAAATGTGATGATAGGGGTCAACACGCATATTGTGGAGGGCCTCCAGCGAGCCAACATTCTTTCAAACTAATGACTGTTTATGTACGTCGTTATATATGTTTTATCCATTCATTCTTTTGAGATTTTCTAAATCTTTTTCGAATTTTGCTCCATGATTTTTATAATTAATCATGCCTGACTGTGAGCTCGGGTACCGTGTGTAAATACAATTGTTTTGTGTTCACTTCGCGATACGCTGCTGCCCTGTAGCGTCCAGCATTACAGGCGTGGAAAGGGAAAAGTAATACAGTTTAGTCTTACATTCTCATTGTTCCGTTGGAAAATACGTACCATATGCACAAAGGTGTTTCGAAAGAGAATGACTGTTTACGTAATATTTTGTTCATAAATTAATCATTTGGCTCTTTTTGAGTCAATCATAGGCTAGTCGTCGCAGGTGGGCAGCACGTGCCGTACAGGCTGGGGCCGCAGGGCCTCAGGTAGTCTTTCTGAATTATCAAACCTCGTGCAAAAGTAGTCGAAAAAATACATGTTCATAGGCTCGTACAGATTATTGAAGAATACATGAATTTACACAATCATGTTACTGCTGTATAGTCCCGAATCATTCCAACTATTCGAATATCAAAGTAGAGATGAATTTTTCCTCAGAGAAAAATTACACGCAAAGCAAAACACAGAAAGCTCGGGATTTTTGAGAGCAACAAAAGCAGTGAGACGCAGGTTGTGTTTGGCAGGCAGCGTGTCCGTGCGCGGGTCTCGGCCAGAAAGCAGCCCCTGACACACCTCCGCTTGTAAGCCATGGCGTCATCTCGCTTTATTCGCTACTTTTCATTCACTTATTTTGATCTGCATTTGCGAACTGGTTTAATCCAGTTGAACATAGATTTCTTTAAACGAAAATATATTTGCTCCGATCGAAGATAGATTTAATACAAATGACAATAAATTTCTTCCAAATTAAATGTTTGATTTATTTGGAGCTTCTTGTTGACCCCTGAGAAGAATGTCGAGATTAGCGAGTTTTTATGCCAGAAAGTAACAAGGTTTTTTGATCGACACGTGTCCTCTATGATTCACAACAAAGTAGTATCGAAGTGTCATTGGGTCACATCCACGTTCTGAATCGAAAACCGAGCTTCATTTAGCCTGCTGTTGGCCTCATCAATTGACAACCAGTTGGGTCAAACGAAAGCTCCGACATCAAATGGTACTTGACGCACGCATTATATCTCACTCACCAGTATTTAATTAGGAAGAAAAATGAACTCAACAATTCGCGTTATTTGCCGATCAAGTGAACATTTTCATCAATAATTTCTAGTGAAGACATGTTTTTGAAACGAATATTCAATTTTGTAGCTTCGTTCGGTTTACGCATCCTCGTACTTGTGTCATAATGTTTTACATCTATTTCATCTGTACCTGGATACGACGCGTATCCTAGATTCGAATCGATGTAGTGAAGAGATTTACAGTCAGGTTTTAAGTTTTCCGTCAGGAACCCTCTTTGTTGTTTAAAAAATACGCCCTCGAGTAGTGAGGCGTTAGGAATTTTCTCTTAATGACATACATTAGTAAGATTGTAATAGATAAAATTATAATTGTTCTGCTTTAAGTGTCATCGATCAAGTAGTAATTTTCATGAAGCTCAAAAATTCTAACTCCCCAATACAGACGAAAGCGACGGAGATTGTTTGCGAGTGCATCATTTCAGAAGTGCAGAAAATCGAGGAATTATTGACTTCTCTCGGTGAATTTTTGAGGACGCAGTGAAATGCTCGACTTTGAAAGCTTCATACCGATATCTTGACCTTTGTTGTTGTTCTTTCAACCGAACTGATTGATACCCGGCCGATGAAAATTTCAACAATTTGCACTAGAGAGCACGTTGTTAGATTTCCTCGATATCTTTCGTGTAATGAACTCATAACGTAGTAAACGTTTTTTAAATATGACTCCAATGCCAACAAGCGCGGATGAGTCGGATTATGGTACAGAGAAAGTCTCCGATACAAGTCCGTTAGAAGAGACGACCGACTTAATCACTCCTGGTCAGGCAGTAAGTCCTACTGATAAGCTACTGAGAGCTGAAAATCATGAAGCCATCAAGGAACCTAGTAAACCTCAGCAGTCAAGTCAACTAGACAAGTTTGCAACAACAGAAAATCAAGAGAAATTAAATGAACTGCGCAAAACTGATCAAAACGGGAATTTACGCGGCTCGATAACATCCGAGTTGGCCGGAGATGCTAGCGACTCACAACAGCTGGAGCCTGGCGTGCCGGTCGTGCGGGACGGCGAGCCTGCCAGTGAAGTCCGGGCCGAAAATCCACCAAAAGGCGGGGCGGAGACTTGCCCTGCGGCCGATGGTTGCAAGAATGTTGATGCAGAAAACACACATGCAGGACAACCAGAGGTACGTTTAGAAAAACCCTTAATACTACGACATTATAAGTACTGGCCAGTGGCAAAAAAAAGTATAGGAAGTATTTTCTTACGTGCGTACGACAAATTCCCGTAGAATCGCGATTTAATACGCTCAAGTTTGTGTATGAAATTATTTTCGTGAAAAAATGAAGTTATAAGTAGAGTCACGTAGCAGATATTGCAACATGACGCCACAAGCTACTGACAGGAAGTCTGTTTAAAGTAGGTCACGCTTGTAAATTATTCCTATGTGCGTTTTACGACTGTGGAAAATCTTACGCAGTGACCCAGTATGTATATCGAGCGCAGTAGTTTTCGGGCAGAGCAGTTAGGAGTGGGAAGGAGTGCAAAGCCCAGCATTAGGTCCACGGCTCTCAGGAACGCTCGTCAGAGCGGGGCTAAATCTGACCGGCTTCACTGGTGCTACCGGCAAGTCTCAAGTTCAGAACCTGTGAGATGGAATGTTTTTAAGTTAACACTTTGCCTCCGAAGTGGGCCATATATGGTACAAGCGATCATCTAACCTAACCTAACGTAACCAAAGCCCTATAATGTATAAATACAAATTTTCAAGTTTTCATGTAATTTGTGCTCATCAATCGAATAAGCTAGTTCTGATTAAGAAAAAAATTAATAGGATAACCAAATTTGTGAAAACAAAATCCTTGATTTTACATTCACAGCAGAGATATTTGTCGGTGTGTTATTTTACCCATGTGGATAATCGTAGTCAAAGTGTCAAGCTTCCTATCGTTTTTAGAGGTTTAATAAGATTTTAATGCTACGCCAAAATAACTATAACCGAGTTTAAGAATTGAAGAGCATATTCAGCTTTAGGTTTAGTGAACTTTATGTAGTTAGAGTATTTAAGTACACTGCTTTCGGTATTTGTTGTTTAGGTTGGTTGGAAGAGTTACTTTAACGAGCATTTAATATAAACTATTGTATAAAGTCCGAGTATGAAGTTGATTTCATGCATTGCTATTTGATAAGTTGATAAGCAACCCCAATTCAGTTTATCAGAACTTATGCTATCGTTATTAAAATACAGTAATAATCGTGTATTGATCTGTTCAATCTCAGTGAAAAGTCAATATATTTTACGAGGTCTTCAGCTAAACTCGTCGTAACGTAACGCTTATCACTCAGCAATGATAACGATTGCACTTAGGCGTGCATGAGGACGAGCCTCCTGGTAATATCACCTCTGTGTATGGTACATATGTTCTTCAGAATGTCTGGGTGCAATCATTTCCAACTTTTACGACCGAGATATACTTTCTTATCAGTTGTGAGCGATTTGCAACAGTTGGAGGGGGCTAATTTTCTGTTGCTGACCTCACCGTAAGTTCTCCGGAGCGACAGCGGTTAGTCTTGAAAATTTGCCTCGACTTGTGGGTGGAGTAATAGCTTCAGAATTGGTAGCGATTCCTAATTCAAGCTTCACCATGCCTTGACCATTTCTTGAATTTTCCTAACTCCTCAAACTTTTCATTTTTGTTCTGTTATCTGAAGCTTTTAAATGGTGTGCGTTGTGGCCATTGCTTTGTTATTCTGTCAGAAAAGAACGTAAGTCCAATTAGCCAATGGGAGCCTTCGTCAGCCCCTAGACAGTGTTAAGCAGAGGTTCGGAACTATGCTGCTTTTCTCTCAGTGTGGAATATAGAAGCCCGTAGCCATCACGGGAGAAATTGCCTTTCTTGTGCACGAGTGTTGTAGTTTTCCACAAAGTCTAGAAATGTTTTCACTATTTTAGACCCCACTGAAGTAGACATGGCTTTATGAAAAAATGAACTGGACACACTATTGCTCGTTTGAGCTTAGCTCTCAGTTGGAAAATTCCGTCTTTGAAATAGGACTACAGAATTGGAGATGTAGGTCTTGCTCAGTCAGTCAGCAGTGCTACACCTAACGATACAAAGAGTAAGCCTAACTTTGGTCATCACGTAGCAACAGAGCAACCAGTGCTGTGCCAATTGATGTAACTCCAGTCACTAGTCAATGCTCGCTGGGTGATGCTTCGCTTCAAGTACAAAAATAGGTGACATTATCAGGTGAATGATGTGAGGAAAATAAATAATGTATGTACCCCAAACTAGACACAATTGATAACTAATTTTGCTCCGTCAAGTAGACCCAGCAGTATACTGAATAAATCAATGAATATTTGGAAAATTTTAGCTTCTTGAGATTACTTATGTACGACTCCGACTTTATGATGTTGAATGAAACACGTAACGTGCTCGTGAAATAAAAGTTGTTCAACGATTTAATTGATGAGAAAATTCAACTGGATATAAAATAAATGGCTAGTCCGTAGTAAATCCAAATCCAAGGCTGTTGAAAGGTGTGCGGAAGGACGTCTTATTTAGAGGCAAATGAGCTAAAGGGGATGGTATAAAAAGTAGATTAGAACTTTGCATGAAGACAGACGGACTGGCATTTCCATTACTTCTAGTTCTTGTGTCCTAAATGATGTCATGATTTGTAATTCTAAACATAGGAACTTACGTCATGATCGTACCAAAATATAGGTAATTCCCTTCTTTATACTTGTTTCACCTGAAAAAAAAATTTCATTCTAAAATTCTGATTCTTCCTTCATTCTACTGTCTGCAAGAGATTATTTTTTTATGCACTTTTTATTGAAATGGTCACTTCAGAGCTAGATTGCATCAGACTCCATTCACTTTGAGATCAAATGCTCCAATTTTATGATGAAAGAAAGGCTTTTGAATTAACACAAAACTACAGACAAGTTGAAATTTCGTAGATATGCATTCGTTACTCTTACAGATACATCAATGTTTAAAATTGTTAGAATATATCCCTAGTCTTTTCCGTTGAAATTCCAAAATCTGGCTTCTAAGCTCTGTCGTAGCACCCTAGAACTGCGTTTAAGAAATATGTTGGAAACAAAATATGCAACCACAGATTACAATAGAATTCGTGTCTCAAGATGAAATGCACTTCAAGAAAACTTCGTTCTTGCAAGAAACGGACGTCGCTGACGACGAATAGCTTAAATTAAAAGACTTTCGCTAATTTATTCGCGTCTCTGCATTCGGTGGAGCTGGGATGAAAACAGGACGAGTTTTTTAACTATACAAAGAATTGAGGACTTTCAAAAACTAACTAGCGACTGCTATTTTAGTGACTGTTTTTAATAATCAGATTATTTTGAATACATATATGTAATGTTCCCTAATTTCAAGCAACATGTTACAGTTTACGAAAAATTGGCATTTCAAGTTTAGAATAGAATGATACGTTATAAAAAAAAAATAATGATAATGAATAGATGAAACTCCGCGTATTTATGTCGCTCATTTTAAATTTTAATGGCCAGGAGTCTTTCAATTGATTATTAAGAAAACGTCTCTGCGTGTCTGCGATCCTTGTTAATTAAGTTGCTCTCTTGCTCTCTTCGCAGAGACCATTTGTCCCGCTAACGTAGGCATCATGTTGTGTTTCGGCATAACTGGCAACCGCTTCTTCGGGCCAATCGCTGTAGTGCAACGGTCTTTATATTCCCTAGTTCATCTGTAGCGTGCCGTACATTAGGTCGGTAGTGTTGTTCTAGTGTTGAGCGGAAATCCTTCTATCAGTGTCACAACCTTCGTTCAAGGATTACTAAAATTAATCAGAATTTACTGAGTGAAAAGTCGAATAACCTTGATTGAAGTCGACATAGCGACCATCAAGTGACCTCGGAGGAGTAGATACTGGGTAACTGAATGGTAATGCATATAATACCGAAATACCTACTAAGAGACTTTAATTTATTTGCTCTTTATTGTTAACTTACTTATCCTAGTATCGCGAGATCAGTTGCTCAGTTATTTTAACACATATTTGCATAAATTTCTATCTCCTTGCCTGAGACAACTTGTTTGTAATACCATATTTCCCCCTCTCAGGGGGCGGAGGAAAGGCAATGGAGTTAGGTTAGTTAGGCTTGTCTATCGTATGGTACGGGGGACTGACGACTCCAGGGGTACTCTTAGTGTTACCTCAGCTATTGATAGGTTTTCAGGACTTTTATCTCTCATGTTCATCTTGCTTCTTTCAATTTTCATTCGTTTTTCGCTATCTCTTCTTTGCATTTTCTTTCTCTTCATTCTCAACTTATTGTTTCGATGCGCATAGGGATTCTGTATAGGAACATACCTTGTGCATAAATTGCTAACCTTAAAATTTCCTGCAGCCTTTACTATGTGGTCTTTTTTCGAGTTGAGGGTTTTCTCTTAAATTAGGAACCTTTGACGTTAGCAATACTAAATATTTTACTTACTTATTTAAGAAGCTTCGTGGCGGTAGGGAAATTGCTCCAAGTTTTTATGGCAATTATAAAATGACAAAAGCGTCTGGATAAAAATATGATATCTGGTCATTCTGTAGCTGACATTCACGACGCTAGGCTACGAAGCTCAGTAATCCTGTAATATTGTGTTCCATGTTACTCCTGAGCTTAGCATAGGTGCATAATATCTTGTGATTGATAATCGAGATTCGTTTTAATACAATACGAGCTTCACTGACATTTTGACACCTTTATGCATTTGATTGTTTGTCGTGATACTTGTGGTTATGCATGCACATATGCGTAGTGATAGAGAGGCTTCAGTCAGTCACTGCCACAACGCCTCCACGGTACATAGCCCATTCAGGCAGTGCTCGGAGTGAACGTTCGTACCAGTACCAGCCACCGATATCACTGTTGAATTTCTCCCATTTTTTCTTTCTATAGGCGTTAATTTATTTACTTTCAGTTGACCGTGATATATACTGCTTTTAACCCTTTCATCCCTAATTGTGCACAGTTGAGGTTTGAAAAAGCTGTTCAGCTAAGTGACATTACTTGGTCATAAATAACCGTACGAGTACAATCCAACGTTTTTTAAAGTTCATTCTTTGGGTCTGGTTTTTATACTGGGACATAAATGTTCCAATTGTATTTCATTGAAATTTCACTTGAGATTGTTCCCGATTGGTATGAAAACTTTTGATATTTCTATCAGTGTTAGGTGTGGAATGGTACGCATCGAATGCAATTAATACAAGTTCCAAAAATTAGTTTTTATTCAAGCTTATTGGAGAAATAAAGTATGTTGTAAAGTTTAAACAATTTAAATAATCCATTACTCAACAGGTTAAGCCACTTTTTATACTCGTAATAACTATGTTGTGCCTTTCCATTAAAAATAAATTGTTGAACTGTTTTGTGTAAGAATTTGTGTTGATATCAGCGAGAAATCCTTGGGATTAAAATAACCCTTGGCGGTTTAAGACACGCCTTTCTCCACTGACGGTCCTGCACGAGCTCAGTTGGACATCATTGTTGTCTGCCTGTGAGTGCACGCATACCTCATCAAGCGTGAGTATTGCGCATGCACGGGGTGCCGTACTCTTTCCTTACGCTAGATGTTCCTGGGAGACTTGGTTAATGGCGTCCTGGGAATTGAGTCTTATGGAACAATTTTTTAATTTTCTATTTTTTCTTTAGACGGTAGTGACTTTGCACAATTTAGTTGCGTACTCTTAATGTGTCCTTTAATTTTTCATTTTACATTCCGATGTAGTTTTTGTGCTATCAAAATGAAATGCAGTCACAGCCAGATGCATACATTTTTGTTTAGATTAAATAGATGATAAAATGACATAAATTTTTATACTCTGCTCAAAACCACAGTCTTTCAATAATCAACGATTTATCAGTTCATTATTGTACTGGATTGTCAAGTCTTTTAATGTCATACATGCGTAAACTTAAATTTTGTTACCCCGTGTAGATAAAAACAGATACTTGGTCAATCTTTTCTGACGCTATTTACTTGTCTTTCGCAATCTTAATGGTAGCGAAGAGTATATAATACTCGTTTGCCCGGTTGCCGCATTTTTCACAAATGTTGACTGATCACTTCGTCAAAAATCTAACGTCTTCGGCCTTGCCAGTGAGTCTGAAGTATCATACTTTGTTTTGCTTCAGGCAGAGAATTAGTTTTACTTGAGGCCGTCTTTATTGATGCTGAAGGCATCATCAAAATTGTTTTCGTTCTCTCTGTTTAGTGGAAGCTTTGTGTGGTTGAGCTTCGGGCTGTCAGCTCATCGAGCATTTACGCGAGTGATTTACGTTGGTCAATTGGCTTGGATTTCTCTAAAAAACAATTGGCTCACACATAACAGCGATATCAAGATATGAAGATAAAGAGCTCTGTGCATCATAGCGTTAGACACTAGAAAGATAAGTTCACCATTTTGATGACTTACTGGCCGTGTATTGTGATCACTGTGGTTTAATATCTGCTTCAGCTTTACGACGCTTGAATATTGTACCAAATGAGAATTGTTCCGGACGAGAAAAGAAAAGTTTGGTGTGGAAAGCGTGCAAGTGCTCGCAACTTAATTTTCTTACGGTATTTCGCCCTTGTATAGCTCGTTCAATTCCACTTACGTACGTGACCGGTTTCCGATTGAGTGCAGCGCACCGTATACGTCAACGACAGGATGAGGGTGGCAGAGTTAGAGTTAGAAATAGCATGTAATGAAGAATCTAGAACGAAGCCACGACTGTATGAATGGGTTGTCTAGTGTGACCGCAGCTCAGGCGAAAGGATAGGCAGAACGTGCGCTACCGCCCCCGTGGTCAGCTGACTTGGCATTGCTTACGTGTTCTGCTCTCCCCCCTCCTCCACCCTCCAACATCCTCTTTCTGTTGTGATGAGTACTCGGATGGGGGAGAGGTTGGTAGAAAGTTGCGCGCGTGGCAACAGAGTTCGTCCTGCAGAACGTTGCGCCTAAACTTTGCTTAAAATGTGTATGTGTTTTTCGCTATTGAAAACGATAAGCGTGGTTTCTACAAACTCGCTGGTGCTCGCACAAGAGGAGTTGAGAATGCTGTCTTCAAAGTAAAAATTGGATTGTTGACATTATGAATGATCTACCTACAGGTTTTCGAAGTCGTTCCTCCTGTTTGGGTTGTTATATCTACTGAAAATTTTGCAGCTGCAGGATGTTCACATGTTTATTAGAGAATAAATATTTTTTTCTAGCGAGCATTCAAATTAATTCTAAAATTAAGTTTTCAAGCATGAAATGAACTGTTGAATGACGATGATGGACCGTCATGCAAAAAAGCCGAGTCCCCTTAGGCATTCGAACATTTGGGTTTGCTGCAGGAATTAGCGGCTCTAGCAGTTGTCTCCGACGTGTGATAATTAACTTGAGGTGCAGACATCAACAAAGCGCAGTAAAAATAAACGAATAAAATCAGAATGTAAGGATTTTTTCAAGTGTACTAATCAATAGTCTAAGAGTGGAGAGTTATTTCTGCCCTAATGTTAATATAAAAGTAATTCATTAGTAGAAATAACAAGAGACATTATGGAAATTATATTTATGACACATTTCTACAACAGTTTTTGCAAATGACGCGGCGTTGTAATATTTTTATGCATCTTCTACCCTGTGAAAACAGCTCATTTTTTCGACGTACGAATGTCACAGTATATGTTTTGAAAAATTGTTTCTATTTTACTCCGTAGTGAACAGTGTGACTTATAACTCCATCTGCTGCCACCGTGAAAGTTAATTTAATTGTTCTATGCCATCCTTATAGTTAACCAAAGACCATTAAATCATGATGTTTATCATCATAACGATCATAAAAAGGTTAAGAGTTTATAGTATATTCATAATAAACGAAGACAGACACGTACGTGCGTCGGTCGCAAGAGATAATGGGAATAATTAAATTAGAAAATACCATGTAAGCTAAACATTTCAAAATACTACTTTGCGTCAAGTGGCAGGGAATGGTATCGTTTTGCGGATCTTATCGTAAAAATGTACATTTCATTTTGTGTGCTCTCCTGTGCCGAAACTCGGATGCTTTGAATTCCATGTCAAACTTCGTATCCACTCGATAACAAACTTGAGTGAAACCCTTAGATTTTCATTGCAGTATATCGAACTGCGTTTGAATATAAACATGAGTTTTTGTATTATTTTTTATAATTTACGAGTATATGTTTGCTCGAAGCGATACTGTGATAGTTAACGTGAGTGTCACACGTTTATCTGTTGTTGTTGTGAATGACACGAGCGATATCGTGGGGCAAATGACATGCCTTGCCACTTAAGCTGGTCGCTTCGAGATGCCTAGATTTTAGGAAATGTCTCTCTTATCTCTCTCCGACTATGCGGTAAAGAGGGTCTTTAATTAATGAGGTCGTCAAAAATTCTCTTCGCCGGGTTAAGTGTGGCTTAGAAACTGGGCACGTATTGATTGTTTAATTTGAAACAAATCTTGTAAATTTTGCGATGGAGACATAATTGATCATTAAAAGTGTGTCTTTGTTTACCTGCCATTACTTACGATAGAATAAGTGCATCATAAATCGTTGTATATGTGAAAACAATTTTTCCAGTCTTGGATATGTTATTGAAACGTCTAGATATTCCTTAAATTGCAAAATCTCGACGTTGTGAGGTAGAAGAACCAATCCAAATACAAGTCTACCATTTCGAAGGAATATTTCAATTCATGATTCAAAAATATAACACGCATATCACTTCTAGCCCTTCAACCATGCAATGAAAATATACGCAAAAATATAACACGCATATCAATGTACTAGCCCTTCAACCATGCAATGAAAATATACGTAAAAATATAACACGCACATCAATGTTCTAGCCCTTCAACTATGCAATGAAAATATACTCAAAAATATAACACGCATATCAAATCTAGCCCTTCAACCATGCAAGGAACCATGTCTAGTGCAGTTTCCTGGCCGCTAACGTGCTCGTGCACGAATACCCAAGAATTATTGTTGTCCCCTCGGGGGCACAGAATAAGCAATAGCGTTAGGTTAGTTTAGAGACTGGCGTCCTCAGGGAGCACTGTTAGGTTACCTCAGACTTAATAGGCTTTCTATCTTCCATACCTAATTTGGTTCATTCAATTTTCATACCTTATTCACTATCTCTTCATCGTATTTTCTTCTTCTTCACTCTTAATTCGCCGTTTCTATGCGCAGGGGATTCTGCATCGGAACAAACCTTAAGCGTAGATTCCCCATTCGCTTGAGTCAATATTAAACGGCCCTTCTCTTCGCTGTCTTTGCATCACATTCCATGTGGATAGGGAGCTATTAAACTAACTAATATTTTAATCTAATAATTTTGTTTAAGATAAATTTAGGATCCACTCGCGTACTTGGGCGGAAAAATAATATTGTTTAGCGCTATATTTACTCACAAGTCTCGGCTTTCAGGAATGGCGCATTGTGCAAGTTTGAGTACTGTTTGAAGTTACTTTTTAGGCTTGACTATTGGAAGTTTTGACGCAACGATATTTGAGTGAGCATCGCAACAAACGACTGGCGTTTCTCATTGACTCGTGGGTGATATACAGCGAAGTAACTCACCTTGAAGTGATCTTACTCGACTAGCACACTTTTCCTTGCGTAGAATTGATATTATAAGAAGCTGTATAAAAACTCATCAGTCGAAAATCTTAATTTAGTACTGTACATAAGTTATACTGCACTCGGTGCATCATACATTAAAGCAGATACATTTAACTCTACAATCCACTATCACAGAGTTCTTGATAAGCCTCTGGGACGACAAAGATGTGACCCGTTTATTGTTAATACATCTGGACTTCGACCCTGGCTTCCAAATACGGACGTCTGACGTAACGACAGTCCTTTCAAATACTTATACTTCCCTCAAAGGAATTGCATTGCCTGAAACACTGTAGTGTAGCTTGCTCCAGACGAGGAGGTGTTTAATTTGTTCGGCGTTATTTTTGTCATGCTTCGGAACAGGTGCGTCTACCCCTGTCTATTATTGATAAGATAATACAACTATTTTCTTATGACAAAGAACGATTGGATCGTATTGCGCACAACCCGTCTGTTGAGAATCTGCTCTTGATGCGAGAGAGATGCCATTGGCTGGTCTACTCCCCTTCGGGAACTCAATCTCGACTCGTGAAGAGTACGCTCAATGGCTACGCGTGTAACACTCACGTGAACTCTGCGTACTCTTGACACACTCACACGCTTGTACTTATACAATGAGGCCATTGACTGTTGATGCCTATTCTACAGCATCCTCTATCTGAACGTCCATCATTTAACATCATAGTTCATTGGTAGACGTACGAGCCCACTGCGTCAGCAGCTGCTGCTTCTTCTCGAATATGTGCGTTTTGCTCACCAACGAAATGCTGTGGTTTAGTCTAGTGCACACACTGCTCTAGGACCTGTGTTGTGTGCCCACTTGTTCGATATATATTTCACTAGATTAATTAGTGAAGCACCGATTTTCCTT
>VOMN01058634.1:0-14111 GCA_014899125.1 Orchestia grillus | reverse complement strand
TCCAGCTTTGCTCCCCCGTCAGGTCTTTCGAAGGTAACACACATCTCATCAGAGGAGAGAGTGTGTCTAAAATCAAATTTCACGTCTGTTCATGCCCATTTAAATTGAGAATTCTTACGTATCTTCTTCAGAGGAGGTTTTATATCGGGTATGTCGTGCCCCGCCACACTTCTCAACACTCGACATTGCGTCGCTTTTGATACCTGGCCTCGTCCGACGTTGTCAGATTTTCTTGCTCGTTAAGTGAGGGTTCCTGCGTATTTACCGTTTCACTCTGGACAAATCAAGTCTCGCCAGGATCCTACATTTTTCCTTATATTTCCTTTTGGGCTTGGGCTTAGGATTGCTTAGAAACTTATTCACAGTAATGGCATCACTGTCCAAAGTAGCAGCTGTATCTCTCATACATTCACCATCAGCTAATTTAGACACAATCTCCTCTTTTTTTGGTCGTTACGGCACTCACGGTGACTCATTTTAATTAAAAACTTGCAAGGCACAAAAGCGTGGCATGCTCCTTAAACATTGGCGTTGCTTTAGCTTGTTTGCTAGAGCGCAGAACTGATCCAAAAGGTTCACGTAGGCGCATGTCGGTCTTGCCAACATTTCTGCTAAATTTTGTTAGTCAGCAGAATTTTAACATAATTTCAGACAAAAATAGGCCCATGCACAAGAGATATTTCAAGGCTTGCACTTTATCTAAAGTAGATTCGTTCTTTGTTGGGACCATTGCTCGGAAACCACCCTTAAACGCGGCCGAAACTGACCTACCATAAATAAATCTCTGTCTCGGTGAGACTTCCCTGGTTATTCCACGAAAATTTGAAGCGGGAATATCGAGTGAGGGAGCACATATGACTGTGAAAGGAAATCACATTTAGCTGTAGTGATCGATGTCGGTGTGATATTGGGGATATTGCAGCTACTATAGTGAATTGAGATACGTGAAAAAAAATTCAATCTCGGGTGGGACGTTAGGTTTGTTGTACCTAATTTGTTTCTCCGGAATAAAAATAAAAATATTTGACTTTTTTCAGCCGTTCTCATTTTTTGGCAAAGCAATTTAGATTACCAGCAATATTGAAGAACATGAGATTTGATTTTATGATGCATTTTTTCTCAACATTTTCTGTTCATAAGATAATTAAATAAATTTAGCCCCAAATTATGCGTATGAAGTATAGGCGTTTCCAGATTTTCATCGAAAAAAGAATGAATTACAGCTGGTGAAGCAAAGCATACTCCAAATAATTATCGGGCACTTCCACAGAGCTCTGAGCACCGCTCGATGCGTCTCATAGACGGCATGCAGTGCAAGCCACATCGCTCATCGGACGTCAGGAGCGACTGCCAGGGAGTCCTAAGAAGCGATATTACGCAAACGAATTGCATGTCAAATACCACGTAGTATCAGTACGTAAATCAGACAACAGCGTTTTTCGTGTGTCACGTATCGGCACGGCCCATTCGTGGTTGGCTGGAAATGCGCTTAATGAGCTGTCTCATTGCGGACAAAACTAGTTCAGAATGAACTGGTTCGCCTCGCAAGCTCGGCAGCAAGACCCAATTTATGCAAGACACTCGCTCCCAAGTGAAGGATCGAGTGCCAATGACTTGGAACTGAAATATAGACCGTCAAAAGCGTGGAGCGTACTGTGTTCTATACGGACTTGCGTTTTAAAGTGTACAAATGATAGGGTCGCCAAGTTTCAATATGCAAAGCTCTGTATTGCTCCTGCATTGAAATCCGGTGGTAATAATTGCACTGCGATGACCATTTCCACACATGCTTGAATTGCTTCAAGCTTTTTGCTTCGTTTCATGATATGATACACGATTCTAAGTAGATCTAAGTACCTGAATAGTCTCGCAGGGTGAAATAATTAGTTCTTTTTTATACACAGGCGCTATTTCATTCATAACACATTGTTTCGTTGATATGTTCAGACTTACATAAGCATTTTTGGAGTTACGATAATTTAGAAACCAATGTTTTACTCATTCGTTCTCTATACAGGACTGAAAACTTGAGAAACATCGAGATGCTCAAAGCCCCTCCAAATGAACGTTTACCATGCCACTATTTTATCCGAACAAATAACATTTATCAATGAATGAAATCGATCGATATCGTTTCGCGTAATGCGTAACGTTCACGTTTGAGACCTAAACTGGGGGACTTACGCTTATCCTCAGAACAATGTTTCGAGGGTAGAAAAAAAGTGACAAACGGCCATCAGAGAAAGACTTCCGATATGTCAGAAGTCGAATTATTGAATCGCTCATCGTTTCCTCGACGTCACAATGGCGTTGTGCACGAACTATGAAAGGTGATTGTGACTGAACAACGTCGGACTATAAACGAACAGCTTTGGCATTTACCCTGTGACAGGACAGCTATGATTTACTGGGCGTTGTCCCCGCGTGTTTCTATTCTAAATGACAAATAGCGTGACAAAAAGTGATCAGGAGAAGAATAGTCAAATCTCATTGTTCAATAAGACGCTTCTGCTTGCGTGTTAAAGTTGAGCAAATGTTCAGTTATACAGAGGCCGTGTGCCACCTCACTGCGAACGTATAACTTAACCGAAATTGTAAGTCCTGAATTCGTTTGTAAAAGTCTACTGATATACGAGGATGAGTTTCTAAAAAAGTTATCAATAGTAATAGTTTCAGCATTTCTTCATGCATGGATACGAATTAAGCGTACATGTCTTCATCTCCTTCAATCTTTTCTCTTTTAGATGCCCGCGGTCTATCGTCTTGCAAGTACACGAGCTAGTTGTAGCACGATTTTAAGCCAATTCACTTTTTACGTATCATTTCCTGCAGTACTTCATCCATAGTAACGCAACAACCTCATAACGGATGTCGCTTTGGATTTCAAAATGATGGTCGTTATTAAATATTTGATCCGGCTTGCAAAAAATAGTTAATTTTCAGTCCAACTGATGAACTCTGTTGCATATGACTTCAGGATACTATGCTACATTGACTTCAGGATACTCTGCTACGTACATATGACTTCAGGATACTCTGCTACGTACATATGACTTCAGGATACTCTGCTACATATGACTTCAGGATACTCTTCTACATTTACTTCACGATACTCTGCTACATCGACTTCAGGATACTCTTCTACATTAACTTCAAGATACTCTGCTACATATGACTTCAGGATATGCATTTCAGAACGCCATAAAGATGTAGAACAAAAGGTTTCAGTTCTTGAACGAACTTGCTCACCAATCTAGACAGTTTGGCATGAAGAATGAATGTGGATTATATTCTCGTAACTACGCAACTTTCTCCGACGGCTTAAGCAAGGGTTGGATTTTGCTGGCACGTTAAAAGCCTCCGATGAATTTTACTTCGTGACTCACCTGATGCTAGAAAAATCGGATTACTGAGCAAGTTCGCTTCAAGGGGCACAATGCTGGCAGAGCGGTCATATTTGCGCAGTAGCAGCCAAAAAACTCAGGCGTAAATGGGTGAAAACTTTAATCGCAAGCCCACATCCGAATCTCTTCTGAACACACATTTGCGAAACGTACTGCGACGTAAATAAAGACGTAATGTAGCGAAAATGCCGAGCAGGTAACGTTCGTTGTTTTCTGTACGATATTTCTGAGGCTTAAATCGCAGAGTTCATCAATTTAACTGATAATTAATTATACTTCTAACTGCGTTCCCAAATGGAATCGATAGAGTGAAACACCGCGGACCTCTCATCAGTGAATGTTTGTTTCGTTGAAAACGTAAGAGATTTCAATATATTATCAAAAGGAACTTATTTATATGAACTGTGCACGTTCGATTACCGGGACAGCTTTATTCAGGAATTTTGTTCAGATTATGTCTATGTTCTCATTCACCATGGGGCACAAGTTCATATGTATATCCTTCTTCCCCTGGAAAAAACAAGCAAGCCAAGCTGTAGAAGTCGCTTGGAGAAAATAATTTATGTATTACTCGATAACCAGGCGTTCGAAATCCCAAAAATTATGTAGTAAAGTACGCGTCATATTACATTTTAATGCAAGATGGTAACTTTTCTAATTTTAATGCTTAAAAAAAATAAAACTATTTATTTGTTGATGAACCAATCATCCTAGAAAACTTGCATTATGCTCTCAGTTCACATTCAAGAAGAAGAATTAGGTTTTGATGAGTTAATTTATTCTGGAAGTACTGCGAGCAGAATTGTCCTCAAAGTACTTCTTTCTTAATCAAAGTTTTACGTTGACGAAGGGAAAGCACAGAAACTAGGCAGGCTCGAGACTAGCGCACGCCGAGCCATTGCTTAAATTTTTCCCATCTAAGACATTCCATCATGCAACAGTTTAAATCAATATGCAATCCACAGAAGCTTTCTATGTCTTTTAATTGCACAAGTTCAAGCAAAATGTCTCACGCATTATGAATAGTACTTGAATAAATATTTTATTAATGAAATGAACTTTAAACATCCAGTGCTAGCATAGCTATGAAGTAGCAAATGGAGTGCGAGTCATAATTAACTAAGAACAAAAGCTGTGTCTAGTTTAATAAAACCGTTCAATTATTCACTGCTAGTATGAACAAATAGAAGTAGACCAATCTTCAACTCAAGGACGGACTCAATAGACACATACCGATGGGAGGGATGTAACTGAACCACATATAAGGTATTAAAATATTTGTTTATCTTCCCGTGCGTCATGCCTATTTGCGACATCAAATTCGTACAAATGTGAAGAAATGTTGTTTTTATAAAGTCGTAAGTGAACGAGATCGTGTTGGCCCGAGTTCTGCACAGAGTAGCAAAATTTTGGGTGCGTCATGATCATATTTTATAAGTTTCCTTTTCAACACACGTCAAATGAAGAGATCAGTTTACGATTACATTTCGAATGAGAATAAGGCTTTTAAGAGCAGGGTACTCTATCGTGAGATTTCCTTCTATGAGGAATTCCATTCTCACATAATTCTATAACAAACTATCAGTGCTATTGGAAAGTTGTGTCATAAAACACCAGGTTTTTATGCTGATTTTATTTTATGGTCCAGCCAAAAGCCTTTCCATAATGCGTAGATGCCTTTTCAAATACTCAAAAAAACATTTATTCCATACCTAAAGCTGCTAGCTACGAAGCTTCTGAGACTCGCATCGTCAATTTTCAATTTTCTCCGGAACAAATTCAATGTTCGATCGATACTGGATGAACCTGTCATCCTTACGTAAAATCCACTTGAAACAGAAGGGAAAATCCCAGAATTTGGTACTCAAGATTGAAATGACCACAGGAGAGGCATCAGAGTTAGAGGCTACAATTTCTCTCCTCGAGCAGGCCTGCAGGGTTCGCTTAGCCTTCAAGTTACGGAGCTGCTGGGGAAAGTTGAGGAGGCCCAAATACATAAATTTCATGAAAATGAGGAAAAAATCCTGCAATGTTGGCAGCTATACGTTGAAATTGGTGGGATGAACTTCAACTGTAAATGTTCTTTTTTTGTTTCGTTAAATTTTCAGGTCCCCACAGATTGGAGTTAGTCTAAGCTTTACAATTGAAGCTGATGTCGTTTTGATAATTCGTTCGTTGACTATTGAACTGTTCATTGAATTATGTTTCAAGACTTTTTTCAAGTTAAAAGTCCCTTGGCTCCATTCTTTTTACTGAACAGCGAAAGAGAAATAAAGTCTGCTCTAGAGCAGAGTAGAGTTGCGGAAACAGCTTCTAGCTTCAAGTTACTTGCAAAATACCGGTCGAAGAAACCGTGAGTGCAATTTTTGCTCAACAACGTCTTCTTTGGCCAGCTTTAAGAAAATCATCGTAAAATACAGCTTCAGTCTGAGCGAATAAAGCTGCGTACGTTCACTGATCTTTAAAAATAAGCTGGAAATAAGCTTAGAGATTGTGTAAAAGTCACTCAATAATGTAATATTACCCTCCCCCTATGGCAGCTGAGGTACTTTCTTCGATTTTATATCGGGCAAAGTTTCCGGAAACGAAGATCGGACGAAAGAGACTGTTCTATTAAAACAGACAGGGGTGAGTTAGCAGAGCTTGAGGTTAACTCAAATCAGGTAAATAAGCAGTAAAAATGTGGAAATCCAGGTGGGAGATATTACCAAACTCAATATATGCATAAATTTTTGAAGTAGTAAAACCTAAAACGGAATCAAACTAGAGGTTTAGTGAAGAATATCAAGGTGTTTTGTAGGGCTTTATGAAGAGCAGCTTTTGCTGACAGCACGCTCGTTCCCACCGTTTTATGTTAGCCTTGAGAGTGTAGATTGATCAGCAGAAGATGTGCTGGAGCAGCGCGGTATAGAAGGGGGTCGGTGTGAGCAAACGAGAAATGCGGGGGAGGTGCGATGATGTCAGTATTGAGAAATGAGGGGGTGCGATGATGTCAGAATTGAGAAATGAGGGGTTGCAATGATGTCAGAATTGAGAAATGAGGGGGTGCGATGATGTCAGAAATGAGGGGATGCGATGATGTCAGAGTTTGGGAGGAAGTTGTCAAGTCGGACGAGTGGAGGATGGGGAGGCGGCTTCACAAGGCACATGATTCTACGAAAGTCATGAAATCGGCAGTGATAAGGAAGTGCCCAAGGAATTGGCGAAGGTATATTTGATTTCTGAAGTCATCTAAATATAGCCATCAATTTTACGAAACATTTTCAGTGGGACTTTGATTTATTTGTTAAAATAATTATTAATATAAATAATAAGACAAACATTTCGCATTTCTTTGAATTCTTCGAATATACCTTCAGCTCATTACAAAATTGTAAAATTACGAAGTTTACAACTTACAACATAGAGGAAACGCGAAAGAATCTAGATGGAAATCGTAAACTTCTTGGCGATAACTCAAAATTTGGGTTCAATAAATGGCGGGATCTTGAGATCTTGCGGAAATGAGGAACTGTCCGCATTTCCGGGACCTCCGAGCAGTGAACTCTGGGGAGTGCAATTTGTTCGTCGAGCTCTCGAGTTGCTGCAGATTTATGGGCTATGAAATTCGTCTAATCGATGAGGATAAATCTTTTGAAAAATAGGCTCAGTTATGGTCTGAATTTAGTCGAAGAAAATTTGCGCGTTTCTCTCGGGTCTTTTTACCAATTCTGAACCTTTAGTTCACACAATAAACTGCCATCAATGAAGCGGTACAGCTGCAAATGAACTGATTGTTCTTTAAAGCAGTTCTTAGCCCCCATATCAGTGAAAAGATTCAGTGCTCTGCCTTAAAAAATATTGAAAGGTCAACGGTCTCACCGCTAATCTACCATCGCCAGGCGTCGCTATTAAAACGAAAATCTTGAACAGATAATTATCAGTACCAATCATTTGTGCTCATTAACCAAGCATGACGGTCATCAATGGAATATTCGAAAAAAAACATTGCCTAAATTGCGATTAAAATTTTTACTACGGTCGAAGCCTTCCTATTTCGTATGAAACAATATGAATACATGTAAAGTCAACGAATAAAAAAATCACTTGAAACTTTATGTCAAAAACCCTATGCTTCTCCCATCATTTCTGCTCGGATAAATCAACTAACATGCGAGTACATTCATAAGAAAAAAAGATGCGTTACCGTTACCACTGAAATAAATGAAAGTAATAAATGCCTCACATGTTACATAATTAATTTCTTCCAATATTAACCTCACCAAGCAAAAACAAGCTCGTGAAAAAGCCGTTAAATTTCCCCGCTGTTTAAAAGAATTCTTTATTTTAAACGTAAGTGGTAGGAGGTTAGTTTTTGTACTGAAGCCAAATTTGTTCACACAGGAAAACAAACAAGGCTCTAATTGAGCGCTGATTTTTGCTCGATTTTTCTGGCAGCCTTAAGCGAATGGCGCTATCACTTCACGTTGAAAGCGAATTAAAATGCTACACCATGACGTGATCTAAACATTTGAACCATTTTATTCCCTAGAAGTGAAATATTTTGATGGAAAAACTGACAATTCAGTCGTTGAATTGAACCAAGAAAGCATATTTGGGTTGGAATCATGGACTAATGTGATTTGAGATGAATACATACTTAACGGAGAGTTTTTACTGAAGTGTCGAAAATGGCTCGGACATTCATATGCAATGAACCTATGATTAGGTCGACAAATCATGATTTTGATCGTAGATGACCCAATTGAGTGACACATCGAGATACGACGTACAAGAACATTTTACTTAACTGATACGCTTGGGAATAAGATGTATTGATACGGGAGAAAAATGAAGAATTCTTATCCCGGACAAATTTATTACTTGTATCTGTAACGTTTTAAAAGTACAAGAACTAGTACAGAAAAAGAAAAAAAAGATTAGTAACACTTGTACTCACTTAGGTTGAAGTGCTGTGTGCATTGGCGACGTCATGTTTCCCGAGCTTTTGAACCTGGAATCTTTTTCTGACGAAATATCGGACGAGCTTTTGCTCGAATCGTTGATGAGACTCGGCAGTTCTGACTTGGGCTTGTATTCACTGATTATATCGATGGAAGGTTTACTTTCGCCCGCGTTCGCCAAGTCCACAAACTTGCGACTTTGAGTTCTCCTCTTGTGTTTGTTGGCATGCCAAGTCAAGAGAACCCTCTTCTTGGCAAGGTGTTGTAGTGTAACGTTGCCCCAATCGGCGTTAGGGCTTCCAACTCCAACGCAGTCCCGCCACTGCCACCCCTGCCCCCAGCATAGTAAGCGCGTTGAGCCGGCCATCTGGTCCCACGTCGAAATGCCCATGAGTCGAAATGATCTTGCAGTCAGAGTTTACACCTCTACATTATGTGGTACGCAGGAAACTTCAAATTTCTTTCAGATCTCCTTATTAGAAAACTTGCAAATCTAACGTATTATTTGAAAGGTCAAGGCTCATATTGTTTTACATGAGCACTCAGAGGAAAGAGAACACCGAAAATTGAATTAATATTGACACCAGGAGTAGTTTTCACAACTAGTCGAATGTGAGTTAAAATGACATTTTTTATTTTTCTAGGATTGTCCTCCCCTTTATGAGTAGGGCGTGCCCCAAAATTTGCATTAAAAACTTTCCTTACGCAGTAAACGTTTCCCAACGAGACGTTTTATTAAACTTTTGAAATTTGTCAGTTTTAGGTCAGATCTTTCCAGACGATCTCCAAAATTTCGAGTTGCTTCAAGTGGCGGGACTTTGGGTCACAACTGGAGGCAATCTGCAGAGGAAGAGAAAACTTTTGACGTGAGTGGGTACAGTAAAATTAAGTTGGTAAATACTGAACATAGACCTCACAATTCGTTTCCGCAGCGTGTTGAAGTTCAGGTGTACCATAGTATATAAACTTGGAATAATAATTTTAAAATTTCACGTGAGCTTCGAATGATAATTTTGAAACATTACGTGACCCATGAAACAACGTATTTTGAGCGAAATTTTACGTGGAACAGAAGCCGAAGCTCAACTCCCATTTATGGCAAAGATTAGGTAGAAAAACTCTGAGTCGGGACACCTACGAAAATTATGATGCCATTTGAGGTTATAATGCTTTTTTATATAATAAAGTGAAAGGTTTTAATTTCACAGGCTCAACGACTCATTCTGGGGATAGGAATAGAGGAAATTTAATGTGTATTGTCTGTTTCATGTTTTCGCACCAACTGTTCGTTTCTGGAAAAGGAAAGGAAAATGAAGTAAAGGCTTTCGAATGAAACGATGATCTGAATAGTACTTCATTACTGCCTGCGAGCTTCTATCTCCTATTTCATAAGCTATAGACCTGCAGAGGCACATAGGCTTAGTTCGAGCAATTTTAGATATCTTTCAGCGACGATTTACGCTCGAACGTTTATTCGCGTTGAATAATATTTTTGCTTTTCAATACTAAATTCCTTCCTCCCTAATTCATTCAGGGATAACCATTTGGACTTTTTAAGTATTGAATCAAAACTTTTCAATCTCATTTTCAAGCATCAATAATCAAGTGCTCTTTCCATGTGAAAAAACTGCCTTCCCAGAAACAGCAGCTTTTGATAATGTTTGCCGCGAAGCCATTAATATGAGATGTCAATATGACAGAAATGTGGGAAAGCATATTTTTCACAAATATTAGGCTTTAATGCGAACAAAATCGTGAGAAAATTTCTGATAACTCTTTGCGTAAACGCAATGGAAAAAGCTCATTTATGAAAAGGCGATACCTCTTCATCTCTTTTCATCGACAGAAACTATCAATGTAAGGAGTTTAACTAGATAGAACTTCCATGACCCTGAAGTGTGAAGCAACAGCAATGCATTAAGCTCATCTACGTAATAACGTGTTTATCAATACTTGCAGTGCTATACGCAGGAAAACAAACATGTTTGGCTCTTCTCCTCAGAGGAGAGCCACCTACCCACTGGCTTTGATTTTCATGAAAGCAGCTTGTGTTCAACAATGGTCTGTGCATCCAGTAATTAGATGGAGCAGCTTCAATGGAAACTAATGAAAACTTGTCCGACGTTGACATTTGTGAGGCAGGATGCGTTCACTCGAAATAAATTGAGGAAAGTGCAGGGAATTTCCTCTAACGTATTACCTAGCATCTCGTTTAAGTGCTTGAAAGTGTAGGGACGAAAATACGGTAATAATAATATTTCCAAAATGAGATGAAGGGAACATGTATTTCATTTCAACAATAAACGCTACTCCATTATAAACTGTTTTTGGTTGCGATGATTTATAGCCTCTATGCCCAACTCGATGAAATCATCAGTTTTGCTTTTAAATTGAAATGACCGATTTTTCCGCTTACATCTACTCCAGGCTAGAGGAGGACGCGGCGCTGTAGCGCGCACCCCACGCCGTCCGACTCACTCTGCATGTTTCAGTTCATTCTGACTCACTTCGTCTGTGTCAAGTGTCACGGGAAATGCACCCGTTAGCAACAAGAAGTTCAACTGTTAATTGCAAGCCCGTTTTTTTCTTCAGTCATTTAAGATAAGTCTTATTGCCATTTTGCCTCGGTCTGCGAGCTGTTTAGTAAGAACTTGCAAAAGGTAATTGTTTATTCCCGCGTTAAAGATATTCAGGTGAAGATAGTTGCATCTAAGAGAAGTTTAATATTTCTAGATTTTCTTCCTTTTTTTATTAGGCTAGACATTTGGTTTGCCTTGCCTGAAGCTGCGCTGGGAATTATAGATTGCCCCAGTAACACTATTATTACGAACGTAAATTGATTTATCGTCATTCCATCTTTTTTTCATAATGGGAATTTAAAACAGTTCCTTTCGCATCGATCCCTTTATCGGTTAAAAAACCTGACTATCGGTATCAAGCATACAGAATATGTAAAATGAGCTTCACAACATGTCCAAAATCATAAATGATTTTGTTAATTCCGTCCAGGTAATAACGAGCTTTGCATCCATTCAAGGTTTTCAGACGACACAATAATTTGGCATTATGTACAATACTCAAATGATATCCTCATCTCCATTGTTTATAGAAAGGAATATTACGTAGTGAAATCACAGAAATGGATTAGAAAATGAGAGTGCCTTAATTGTAAAGCGCAACAGCAGAAATCTAATGGTTCGCACGACTATGAAATGACATTTTAGTTAAATGCGCCCAAATGGCATTACAGAGAGCGCTTCAGCCTCGCACAAGTCCAATATCACGAGTTTCATCGAAATGAACATATCCTCTGAGCCACGTAACGTCATTAACGCTGAATACGTGACGCTCGAGCTGAGAACCATGCAAGCTCTGGATCTGCCCGCCAGAATGGAATAGCAGAGCTGTGTACACACGCGGTGCTGCTCGTTGGCATGGAATATTAGCTATTTACACAAACAGTCGCATTTTGCATGCATTAGGCTGTTCCTCCTTCCTTATAGGACACGCTGGAGGGAAAGCAGGGTAATGTACATGTGTTGAACGTTTTTTAAATATTTTTAGGGGGCTGTATGTTGTTGGGTTGCGATATATTGCTGCGATGGAATATATTAACTTCTCTTTTATTTTTTGTGCTGTATTCTCTCTCATCACCGCCAGGGCTTGGCTTGTTTCAACCCGTGATCATTGTGTGCTGCTTTCAGTTGGGGAGCTCATGTAGCCTTATCTTATCAATGCTAATCGTCTGTTTGAAATGAATACGATGTGCATTTAATTTACGATTGGATTTATTGAAGAAATTTACTCTAGCTTATTATACAGGATCTACGCTAACTTCTCCATTTTGTATTTAATGCAATAATATAAATCAGAAAAGTACTTTTTGCGCTCAGCTTTCTTATGATATGAGCGAACGAATGGCGAAATAAAACGCATTGGAAGTTCAGTTGCTAATCCCAGGTCGCTAACGTAAAATAACATTCCGGCATTCCTTCACTTGTATATGTTAGCTTGTGATTATCAGTGATAACAATGAACTTCGATTGGATGTTCTAGCTCAACGAACTTCTTGAAAAGAGAACTTGCCACCCCAGTGAAGTGCCGCGCGTCATAATTTCTCGTAAATCCAATGGTGAACATGTGCAGTGGTCTGTTGACTCTACAAAACGTTCCTCATCATGACAACCAGGAAGTAAACTATGCTCGGTGCACGGTCATACGCATAAAAGTATATAAAGGTTAGGTTAGTAAAAGTATACATATGACCATGCTCGGTGAATGGTCATACGCATAAAAGTATTTATTATACTGCATGAGCGCACGGAGACGGTGGAATGTGCGATAGTGAACTGTCATAAAAAAAAATTTAACACATGATGGAGACCGTATTACGGGTGCTAATAGTGTTACGTTAGGTGACAACGTGAGTCTGGAGCAGCTTTTTAATCTATGAAATAAGAATAATATATATTAACCAGCGTCAAGGTATCAAAAACCTGTTGTATAGCTTTTTCATTAGTGGAATTTGCCGAATATAGTAAACGTGCATCATGAAAAACTTTGAAATTTCAGAAAGTAAGCCTGTCTGATAAAGTTTCGAACTGAGGATATGTTTAGGAAAATGGAAATGTAGGTGTATTGTGAAGTGTGAAGCTTCATAAAACTTTGAGAGTTTTTACACAAATTGAAAATAGGTGGGCAGCACCAGAATTAAAAGGCGAGTGAGAAATAAAGTATACATACAACAGATTGGCCCGTATGGCAAGGTTGTCCAATTCTTCACTCGTCCAGTCTCCAGTATTATTTCTTCCACCGGCCAATGTTTATCCCATTATTTTGACTCTCACTTCATCAACTCTGGCATCCCGATTTTTCAGCAACTTACCAGCATTTGCGAGAAGCCAAGAAAACAACATTTTTCACACCCGATTTCTTTGTTTTTCTGCCTGTTGTATTTCGGCATCCTGTCCTTCCGCGCAGATGACCTCAGAGCTCCCTAATGGAGTCGCAGGGCACAAACTCATCTTTCAAGCAGCGTCTGGGAATCTTCCCTGAAGTTAACAGATGGACCACCACTTGTTTCAGCCCAGTAACCTAACACAACGCTCGGTTTTTGAGCAAGTTGGCTCAGTGGTCGAATGATTTAAGCAACATTAGGCGGGCAGGCTACAAAAAAAGTTTATTGGGTTGCCAAGTACCTCAATAATTTTGTTGGTTTCTCTCACTTGATTTAGTTGAATGCCTTGCAGCTGAATGTTTGCGATCGTTGTCGTGTATTTAGCTCCCTGCAACAGGGTAACCTGCAACGCAAGGCATTAATTGTCCTCTAGTTAATTAAATACCTATAGTGTGCAGCCAAATTGGTTAATTGCATTGTGATTTATTTCCTGAGGTGTCCAGTAATATTTTAAACGTATTGAGTTTTGTAGAATTTTAGTTAGGAAGTTTGGCTGTTGAAAACTCCAACAAGCGTGCACGTTTGGCTACCCCTTGTGCTGACATTCGGGTTTGATTTAGTTTGGGAAATGTCTAAAAATATTGTAATACGGACTTATTGTTTCGTCATTTTAATGAGTGCGAGCAATAAGAGAAAAAAACATGATTTAGATCACATTTCAAGTGGTCTGTTAATGGTACAATTTATTATTAACTAGACGACACGTAACCCGCTGGGTCAAATAAAACTTATCAAAATCAAACTGTATCCAGAAATATATCATAAGTAGTTAAGTCGGTATCCACAATACAGGATTACACGAAGAGT
>VOMN01058624.1:0-11661 GCA_014899125.1 Orchestia grillus | reverse complement strand
ACACAGCCGAGACTTGTCTCTGAACCACCCCTCATATATATATAGAGCAGCATCCAGGACCCTATGTGCTTTTACCTAGTGGTAATTTCGGACGTCTTTGTAGCTTTTTCAGGTAATTTTTAGTTTTATTCGACAGATCTGGCACGAGTAGATCTCACAAATACAATTAAGAGTTAACAGAAAAACTTGCAGAGAGGGCTGAAATCAACAACAGGTCCGAGTCTCATGAGGTCCAAGGTACAACAGTTTCCACTATGTATATATATATATATATAATTCAAGGGTGATTCAGAACCGAGTCATGGCTATGCACGTCCGAGAGTTTTTTTATTACTCAAAATTCTAGGACGGACACCGTCGAATCAAAGGCGTATCGCCGGCGAAGTGCGAGGTAGAGAGACGATCATGGACGTGCAGGACCGAGCAGGGACTTTGCATAGACGAGCGACGCGGATGGCCGCGGACGTTTAGAGGCCGATAGTTTCGGCCATAAAGTGGACATTTCGTCGGTGATTCACCAAGTATTCGCCGGTGATACGTCCCTAAGTTCGCTCTTGATCGTATAAATTCACCGGCGATGCGTATTTGATTTTCGATAGGGAATGAGTGAAAACTGATATATAAGCAAATATGGCGCACATAGTTGAATCCATTTTATTTTTGTTCAGTATATTTACTCATAATTCAAAAGTAAGTTGGTTTATTGATACTAATGCTTTTTTATTAACGCAAACTCATTTTTACAATAATATAAAGGGTGGCCCATAACATGCATGTTCTGTTTTGAACAATGAATGGCCTTTCGTTAATGCATGCACGGAAATCTTTTATGACTTTCTATTAAATTAAAAAAAAAGGAGTATCATAGCTACAACCGTACAGTTCCTTAATCTGAATAATGTTTTCGTTTCATAAATATTTTTCTCGTACAAGTAAATCAAATGAATTCGATTTTTGGCCAGGCAGCAAACAAGAGAACGACAGTCCCTCGTTGCGGAAGCATTGTTTGAATCAAAACATATATTTCAAGTTTTACGAGGGTATCAACTTGCCTTTTATGAACAAACTGTAACCAGATTGACCGTTAAATGGAATAGTGTCAAGTAGCAAGCTCGTGGTACTATTCTAAAGAGGAATAAGGGAAATTCTGGCAAACTCAGAACTGCATGAACAGAAGAAAATATTCAAAGGATCAGACAAAAAATTGAAGAAACCTCTTCCTTTTCATCCCAATGCCGGAAAACAATCCTATCTAGATCAACATTTCAGAGGATCGTCGAAAAAGTTATGAACTACTATCCATTGAAGAAAAGATTTGTCAGAAAGTGTTAGAAAATGATTTAGAAGGGGGAAAAAATTTCTGTAAATGATTCTTGCAAATGAACGAAAGATTCGTTGAAAACATTATTGTGAGTGATGAATCGGGATTTCATCTGAACGGACTAATAAACAGGCAAAACTCAAGAACAAATTCTTCCTTCAAACACCCTCTAGAAAACAATTTCAAAAAGCTTCTGATCGAAAAACTTTCATTGGGGATTGGGCTTACTGGAAGAGGTCGTACTATTGGGCTAATTTTCTTTGAAGGTAACATGACTGGGGAAAACTACTTGGATTTCCTCACTGAGGTAATAGTACCACAACTAAGAGATCCCACAGAAACAGGTTCAATCGTGCCTTGTGAATTCAAGGCGGCGCTTCGTGCCGTTGAAGAATTATGTTGTTCAAGATTTCTTACCAGAAACTTTTCAGGAACGCGTGATTTCGATTGGTCACGCAATCGAATAGCCACCACGTTTTCCTGATCTCACATTGTGTAACTTTTTTCTTCGGGGCTTCTTGAAGAACTTGATACACCTCCATGAGACTTGGAAGATATGAGAGATTGGATTACTCATCACGTTAATACACTTAAGGAAAATCCTGAACTTATTAGAAAAGTGACGAAGAAAATGAGAGAAGATGTCAACATTGCTTAGAAGAAATGGTGGACATTTTTATTTGGTATAAGGTGTTACAAAAATGAAGTGCTTGTTATTTTCTTATTATTTGCATTAGATATTGATTTCTAAATACAAATGTTTATTTTCGATTTTAAGCTATATTTCGAGCAAGGTCTGAACCTTTTTATTGTGGAAGGAATATTTCTCATTCGCTGTGCAATGGTCAAATTGGTGGTTTTTACTGCGATGCATATTGTGCAACAACATAAGTCTGTATTAAATAATATTTAACTATTGAACTGAACTGGAAATTTAATTTCGGAGAAATTGACACCAATAAGAATTTTGCACTACGTTTAACGAAAGAGAAATAAACATTCAAAACAACGTATGATTTTTTTCGGCCACCCTGTACAGCTACATCTATCATACATACGGGTATGTTTTCTCTTGCCTGTTGATTACAGTTGGTGTTATTGTAGTCTTTTAATCAATATTTGAATGTGTATTTCCTTGAAGTTACTAATTTAATCCTGCGAGACCGTTAGCAATGAGGACCAAACAGTCGCAGAGATAAGTGTTAGATTGCTCTGATCGAAAAGCGTGGTGAAGTTTGACATGTGTCAAAGAATTAAAAAAACAGTAATTAGCATCAACAATGAAACTCATTTGAAAACATAATATTTTTGTATCATTATCGACAACCATTTGTGTACCTACATGCCGTTGAAACTCTTAAATAATCTATTTTTAAGATTCTGGAACACCCTGTCAACAAACAATGGATAATTCTATCCAACTATCATTTTATGAACAACTCAAAAAAGCCCGATAAAGTTGTCGCTCCGTAATGAGCAAAGAAATGCTCGAGCGATTTGTCAACAATTGCGTGATAAACAGGACCAGTTCTTTTTTGTGGAATATGTGGAAGCATGTGGATTGACGGATGTAGTGCGTCGAAAGAGAATGGGTAGGAGCTTGCATTTGGTATAAATAGTTTGAAATATTTCTCATAGAAGGTGCACCATTTAGTATACACTGTAATGGCCTTGGTGGTGGTGTGGCTGCTGATATTACATAGTGACAAATTCACTACTAAACTAGTAACTTCTCATACCTGGATGAAAAAAGATTACGAATTTATTAACTTTCTCCTGAAACTTCCTTCCTCAGAATCATCTGTATTCTATGTTTACAGGCACCCATCCAACAGTATTGTCATTTTTAACAAATTGTTAAATAATGATGTTCTTTCAGCTTTTCACATGTCATCAAGGGTTTTAATATACGGTGATATTAATATTAACTTACAAAATTTTCATAACTTAGGTTCGATTTGGCATTAAGTACATCAATTAATTGGGCATAATTTGCATTCAATTCTTGAAAAGCCCACCAGCATCATGACAAGTTATTCAGAAACGACATTCTGATTAATTGGTCATATATGGTATAACGTTTTTCGATAAGTATCGTCTCAGCAGTTATTTATTGTGGTAAATAAGATCATTTAATAACTTTATGCTCATTCGAGGCTGAACTTATGACTTCAGCTGATAAAATTTAACCCGCTTAATTCATCATAAAAGAATACTCTTTTTAAAGAAAGAATTAGTGCGTTATCGTTTGATTAGGTGAGAGCCGTTCACAGTTCATGTGTTGAATTGGAAACTTTATAAATCATATTAACAACGTATGCATATAACGATGGTTTCCTAGTTACACTTACATCCAGTAAAAAGATGTGACCACTTTCAGTAAGTGCAGACCTCTTAGTTGACATTAGGAATAATACAAATTATTGAAACTCTTTCGCGGTGGTATAATTGAAAGTTGTTCGTATGCCATGTACTGAAATATCTGTAAAGGGAAATAATGTACTACCATAACGGAATAAAATAAAAATAAAGGATTTCAAGGGTTCATGGAGCGTAACAATAGCTCAGACATACAATAAATCAATTAGGAAAATTTAAATTTTGAGGAGAAAAGTCTTCTTTTTCCTGTAGATATAGCCATTGAATTTTAAAGCTATTTCGTTTCTGTCACTGAGGATATAACCAAGACCTTGATACGCTTGGTATGAATGTAAATTCTCATTTGCTCGATTTGATACGTTCTGTTTTCTTTTACTAACGTGACAATTTCATTTCCATAGAATTATTAAATCTTGTATGAACAAACGTCTTCTTGTTGATAAAATATTCTGTAGAATATTGTTCGAAGTTCCTAAATGTAATCAAGTATACTGTCTCATATTTCAAATTATTACATGTCATCTGGGATTCACTTCAATATTCTCAAGTGAGCACCCGTTGGTTTGTGTTCAAGGCGGGTGATCTTCTGACCCTCACGCACTGGGTAACTATCGGTGCATTTCAATTCTTAATTTCATTAACAGAATGTAGGCAAAACTGATTCACATATGGATGACGAATTTTCCGTCTAAATTCTCAATTTTTTTTTTGAAAATCAATTCAAATTTTATAAAAAACACAGCTATAGCTATATTTAACCTTTCGCGTCAGTAAATATCTTAAAAACAAATAAATTAAAAATAATAATAACAGGTTCATCGTTGGTTCCCTATGAAATACTTGCACTTCCTTTGCACTAGGTCTCACAAAATACCTACCGGAAGCATGCATCGTTATGTACGAAGAAATAGCTCGCTGAATTTATTGTTATTATTCTAGAATAGCAAAGTCATTCCTATAAATTGAGCTCAATAGAGATTTTGTGACGTCTTTTTAAAATTCAATTGAGAGTTTGAACAAACATCCCGGATGTGAAGAAGAATAGAAAAAAATTCTAACATGAATTCATAAATCACTAATTAATAACTGCTAGACGAATTTGATTGCTGTTAGAGTGAATGAAAATAGTGCTAGATTGCTTTAATTTAAGAATATGCCATAAATTCTGTGCTGTCGGAATACTTTCTTTCTTCATGCAATATTGAAAAATTCATTTAACTTCGAAATTATCACAGCTTTCCTTATTGTTCATACGAACCGTCATTTTCCGTGGGTACCCTATGATTATGTGAATTACAACTTCTTTGATAAGTTGAATTTTGTGAAATTTAACTTTTGTGGATCACGAATATTTTCTCCCCCACTGTGTCCTGAATACCATGTTATATCCTGAGACTAGGGCATACAATTCATATCTCACACACGGGACACATTGAAAATCACGAAATATCTGTACAACGATTCACAGCACAGGGGCCAAGGGGCCGCATTATCAAAACTAGTTTCGAGGTCACAGCGATCAGCTGGTAGTGTAAGTCCAGCTAAATGAACGCAGCTGAACTATTATTCAAGTTACGCTCGAAATTTTCACGTAAGTTTCCACGTAATGTTGTGACATCTCACAGCTCTCGTAATTGGAGTTACGTTGAGCGTTACTGACGATCTTCAGGGCGAAATTCCAGTGATAGCTATGCTTTCTACAAAAATTTGTGTTGAATGTATGTAATAAATATGAAGTGTTTATTGAGATTGCTACAATTTACTGGTTATTGTGATTTCCGTTATTCATATGAGAACTTTATAATTTATACGTATTTCATAGATAGAAAACACGGTATTTATATAGAGTATTGAAATAATAAAAAATTCATCCACAGGCCCAAAACATTTATTTTTCAAGTTATAAATTGTATTCGTATTCTTATTCTGTAGAAGAAATCAAGTACTATTATTTAGTAGGAGTTACCATGGAATCTGGTTTTTAACAAAATAATGAGCCTCATTTCTCAGATACGACGTCTGAAATTAATTAAAGTCATAGTTTCATCATCGCAACAATCTGTCACAGCTTCCCCGCCTCCATTATCACTTGACATGCTAGTAGCATCTACTATGTTTCCAAATCCCGGGCCTCTGATCGGCTGTCGGCCAAAGTGCTTCGATGATACCGTAAGTCCTCGCTAAGATGTCTTCGATAGTACCAAAGTTACGATCAGCGTACGTTGAATGTAAGTTTTTCACGTTAGTCCGACGACTTACGATAGTTTTGATAATCTGGCCCCTGTACAGTACTACCAATCGCGCAGTACGTTACTGTACGTCGTCTTCCGTTTGTTGCTGAAATTTCAGCGCCGCTATAGTGATAGGAATTTGAAGGCCTCCTCGTGATATTAGTGAACTAATGGAAAAGGAAATACCGGAAGGTAGCGATGTTATGCCTTGAGTTTGATGGCATCTGTGGTGTACGGGTATCTAGAACTAACCCGAACAATCGTTGATAAATAGAGACTGTGTTAATATTAAAACGAGAGGGTTAGTTCAACCAGTCAAAAAACGCAATATCCTGGTTGAATGAGTGAGTCAAAGTTCACTTTGAAAATAATGAATTTTTATATTTAGAAAAATTGCTTCGAAAGTACATCCTTAGAACAAATAATTTCCGCACTTTTTCCATTCAATGTGATTTAGCACATATATTGCAATGAATAAAACATTTTTAAAGGCAAATGAATTTTACGGATGCACCGTTTAACAGCTAAAATTTTGGCATTGAGGCAAACTTACAATTAATTTTGATAAGTACATCCAAGGCTTTATAGCGTCGAAAATGCATATTTTTCTCACGAACGTTAATTGAGCTATTCATCATGGGATAGCTCAAAAACTAATATCTAGTCTAAAAAGAAGTAATGAATTATTTTTGAAAAATGCTCTTTTGTGCTATCTATACGTCACTTTGCAACTCAATATGTTAGCGACACTTTCGCCGCTCTCGACAAAGATGAAAATGAAGTCTGGATTTACGAAGCTCAGCTTCATGTGCATAATGGCGTCGATATTATCCTAATATCTGCTTCTCATTACTGACTCATGGCTTTTTTAAAAATTAAACTAAAAGAAGCATACTACCTCCCTAAAACTGTAAGGTTTCTGTCACTCACGATCAAACTCCTCGACATACGCGTAGTTTCATCTGGCGTGTATCGCTTGTGGAAATCATAAGCGTTTTAAAATAATACAACTACTCAATGCGACATATAAAATTATTCAAAATGAAATGTTTACAGGATTTTATTTGGCGGAGGCAAAGTTGGTAAGAAATATTTAAAGATCAAATCTTCATCTCATGTTCCGGATACATGCCACCAGAATCTGCTTCAAAACTGATATTTGTACGAGTGCTAAATTATTCTCAAAAAATTTGATGATTCATCACCGAGTTAGATTACTGTACAACCTTCTCAACTCAAAACTCATCGGAAAGGCTCACAAAATATAGGGATCAAGATTTTTCACAATAGATTAAAGATGAAAAATTTGAATAATTTCTGCGCATTTTGTTGGAGAAATAACTTCAGTGTACAAATTAATTTCCATAGCAAATATTTTATGTTTTATTTTAATTTACTACTCGTACATTCAATAATGGTTATTGTGATGTCTATTGAAAGAATACCTTTAATCAGCTTATATTCTAGCGAAAACCAAATGAATGATACAATTTTTTTATGGAATCTACATGTGCGTGCAGTACAAGCGATAACTTTAAATGAATTGAAGACGTACGACCAAATTTTGGCGAAAGTGGGTCTCGGACACAATTAGGGGTACAAGTTATTCATTATAGAGGAACTGGTACTGTCTCTGTATCAGTTTCTGAGTCAAAGCTTTTTTTAATAATAGATGTGCAATGCAGCAGTCAACTCACGGTCAAATTGTCAACTATGGACGAAACTCTGCGCCTGAAAACTTTCCAAAAGTTGACTATGGTTGCCTTAACACTTAGACTGCGACGTGCGCCATATATGTATAGCACACGGGACCCTCCGACCTAACCTAGCGTAACGAAAGCACTAACATACATGAATACACATGTTTGAGTTTCGTGAAATTTAGTTCGTTACTCGAATAAGCTAGTATAGATTAGGGGGAAAATGAATAGGATAACAAAATTTGTGACAGCAAAATAATTTGATTTTAAACTCACTGCGAAAATTTTTGTCGACATGTAAGATTTCCTGCGTGGAGAACCGCAGTCAAAGTTTTAAGAGCTTGAAACCTCTTATTGAATACTGAATCCTAAAGCCCAAAGAATTTTCACTGGTTTCGGGAGGTAGGATTCCTCTGACTTTTATCACAGTTTTTCTTAATAAACCCTGATTTTATCTTTGTTGATAATGGACGATAATCAGTACGTATGGAAAGTGGTGCAATAGAAATCAGATACATGGTCAAAAGTTTATTTATCATGGTTACACTGCAGCAAAGCAATCAAGAACTAGACATCTTATGTATTTTTGTCCCCTGAAAATACAACATACAACGGTAATTATCAGTCAATGTCAGAGAGCTGCATGAGGAACAGGTCATTGTTCGACATTGTAAGTCCAATAAGGTGAATACTAAAAAATTTCCACAATGGACCAGAGTAGTAATAGTTTAGTAATATAATAGTGGTTTGGGATACATAAAAATTTCATCCATGATGGAAATACAAATCTGAACCTTTAGTGGCGCTGTTCGCCAATTCGTCATACCCGTCCACTGCTGGTGTAAGCCGCATTCAATGCGCCCATTTAAAATTTCGAACCGTACGGCCAAACATTCAGTCCGTAAAATGTGAAAGAATGCTCGAATGACTCGATCAGAATTTCAAAATGATTTGAAAGCAGCTGGGATAAACGTACACAAAAGCACAATTCTGGGAGTTCTTAATTAAGAACGAAGGATTTCGTTTTCAGACTCAAATAAAAAGAGCTTTGTTGAACAAGTTCACGTCTGAAATTGTCTGAATTTTGACTGTGTATATTTATAAAACCAGCAAGTTTTTGTGACAATATTATGGGTTTGATGAAACGAAGATTAGGTTTCTTAAACGGACCATTTGACCAAATACCGGATATTTATTGCATTCACGGTATAAAACCTTTTTATTTATCACGGGATTGAATTTTGTTACGGTGGAGTATTTACGATAGGAGTAAGAAAAAACCTCTGGTAGTCCTTTTTGACTGGTCATCTGTAAAAATAACCCGTTAAACTCATTCTTTGAAATCATGTCATTACACACTGTTCAGTCAGTTTTTGAACAATTCCACAGCTTAGGCAGGGTAGTTGTTATTAGAATCCGAGAGCACTCATAAGTTAATGCGCGGTAATGTATCTTGAAACCGAAAGCAAGCTCTCTTTTTCAATGCATTTTTAAATCGTCTGAGTAGATGTGTTGGACTGCCACGCGCCAAAAACATTGCCTGATTGGTATTCAGATTTGTTTCCTCAGACACTAAAAATGAGTGGGACTATTATTCGTAAGGTGGATTAAATGAAGAATATTTATCGGAACTCAACGTTTCTATCTGCCTTCATAATTTGGTCTACCTCATTCAGTTTAACTATTTCCTAAAACGCAATGATAAGCAGGTTTATAAGAAATTTAGTTTATGTTTTGGGTTTTATAATTTACATTTTTAATAGACCTATAGTTAATATTTATTAACCAATCGTACATAAACGAAGGCAAAATGAATTGGAAGCTTAGAAACAATAGGTGTAAGTAACAACGATATATGTAGCTAAATGAGTTGGAGAGTTTATACGTATAAATTTAACGTTAGTTGTGGACTTAAGTTTTGTTTAAAATTCTTAACATTCCATTTCTCTTTAGGGTACAACTGGCAACCATTTCTCCTGCCTATCACAGCGGAATGCTCCAGGCAAAGAATTTTCACATAAATTAAGACGAAAGAGAAAATAGACCTGGAGTAAGAAAAATAAAAATTCGAAAACAGGCATGTTTTCAGAAAAACAGGTAAGAAATGAAATCATGGAAAGTAAAGGCCTGCCTGTCAAGGACTTTGCAAGCACTAGAAATATGCTTCAAAGAAAATAGGCAAAACGGATGGCTCTACAAGGACATTAGAACACTATGGTCAGTGTATTGCTCTCTCCCCTATAGTTCCACTCAGACACAGACTGAAGCTAAGTAGCAGGCAGAAAAGCATAAAGCCAACAAGCCTGGAACCTGAAAAGTAAGAGCAGCCGGATGTCCCGAATGAAAACAGGAGTGAACCAACGAAGGTGGTGGGCAAGAACACTAACACTAAGCTATTTTTATTACAAGCTCCTTGCATTCATTGCAAACCTTGAAGATATTTGGGCCTTCACACCCGGGCCACACTGGGATGCCGCAGCTATTTGTGCATAGTGTACCTTTGCATATCCGCGAGCTGTTGAATGAAACCGTTGACCTCTGCCGTTTGACGATAGTGAGGCAAGGGAGGCCTATCAGGGATAGTTTGTAGAAAGTTGTCCAGCTTCTTTTCAGACAAAAAGTAAATCAGTTGCTTCTTATATTACGATGTAGGACCTCCGCGAGCAAAAATAAAATAATACGGTAATTCAGTGCGGCATTGAGTCTACACGGGTCCTAATCTACGCCTAGTCGAGTTTAAACCGCCATTACATTTTAAATGATCTCGCAGTGCGGCTACAGTACGTGGACGATCTTCTCGACGTCTAACTTCCTGTTCTTGGCTGTCTCATAAATTTTCTATTGGGTTCATGTCTGATGACTAAGTTGGCCAATCTAAATGACCGACAAATTCTGAATCACTGTCATATCAATTAGAGATAGTTGTAGCCCGATTCACTACGCATTGGTCATCCTCGAAATGAGCTCGGAAAACAATACACTGGAGCTAAAAAAAAGTGAATAATTTCTTATCCGTGGAACTTATTAAAGAATGGCATATCTGGCACTACACTCAGTATATATCATCAAACAGCGTTTGAAACAGTTGAAACAACTAAAACAGTTTAGAAAACCGTATTTTATTGGACGGGAATACTATCATGAGTATCCAATAATTTCTCAAAAATCCAATAAATTATCGAATAATTCCAGACAGCTAATGTCTGACTTCAGGAAACAAGTTGTGCAAGCCTCAGAAAAACATAGTAAAAAATTTCGTCCGTATCTTGTGGTAAATCACAGCACAACTTCAAACATCGGCAACCTCAGTACCAAGTAGTGTCACAGATGACTCGGATTAGGAAACTAAACGTTCACTGCACTACAGTTCTCAAAAGACATCAGGTTCACTGTGGATACCTTAGAGATGCCTCAACCTTCACACCCGGGTCACGCTGGGGTGAAGCCGCTTTGGGTGTATGGTGTACCTATGCACATCCGCAAGCTGTTGAATGAGGCCGCTTCCCTATGCCGTTTGATAATCGTGAGGTAAGGGAGGCCAATCAGGGATAGTTTGTTAAACATTATCCAGCTCGTCGAATTCTCTCAGATCTTTAGGCAGAGCGTTGTAGAGTCTGGTTCACATCACCGCGTAGGACATTGTTCATGTCTAGTCTGAACGCTACCAGCCGCCCTCGCACTGAACTTCGGCGCAGCACACATCTTGCCGAAACGAATATGCTGCTTTGTGCGCAGCTTTATGGTCTCGTTTTTTAAGTCTGGAACTAACCCACGAATCATTTTCCGCGTGCAGATTATTAGGTATCTCTTCCTTCTTCGCTGGCAAGATTACAATTGGAAAAATTTCCGGCGCTCCGAGTAGTCCATCCCTTGAACCTCTCGTGTCTTCGGCATGAAACTTCGTTTTCACTTGCCAACTACACGATGTTTTTTCTGCTGCCTGAATTCCACATATTGGAAACAGTACTCGGCCAGGGCTAGGATTAACATCCTGAACAGCGAAAGCATCGATTTCGATTCTCGTGTCCTG
>VOMN01058607.1:0-67163 GCA_014899125.1 Orchestia grillus | reverse complement strand
CTATTGCCTATGGCCTATCCTATGCCCCCTGAGGGGAACTGCTGAATACGCTTCAAAAACTCGAGTGTTAATTTTATTTCCTCACAGAGCTCTCCATTGATGAGTCAGCATGATGACACATGTACAAGGTTTTGCTAGGAAATTCTCACAACTAACAATCAAAATTACAAGTAACACTTCTAATTGGAACAAGTTATGAAAGACCAATTGAGCAGCTTGTTCCAGTCAAGGCAAACCCGTTCACTCCTCGGTATTGTAAATTTTCTTTAATAATCTATTGAAATTAGTTTTTGCACAGGACTTTTCCTTAACAATGTTTTAATTAGAACCTGTAGCACCTAAATTTGTATTCCAATTAGACGTCGTTGCCAGTAAAACCACATGAATTTGACGCTTACTAACCGTGTCTCAAGCTCGTTGTAGTAGACAGCATCGTTGCGAACAACGAAGAAGAAGTTTTCCTCGTAGCCTTTGGACGCCTTGTTCTTAACGTTCCAGTTGTACTCCCTGGCCATGAGATAGTCGTACTCGTCTTCATCGCGGTAGTCGACCTCCTCCTGAGCGTCGCGCTTGCGCTTCTTGCGAGTTTCTTCCGTGGGCAGGAAGTAGGCCACGAACTGCTCGCCCGACTCGTCCATCACACCTCTGGGGGGGGGTTCATGTTAGCTCGAGTGTACAGGGAGTGTAGTTCTCTTCTTATTGGCAAGGATTCAGCCCAACTTGAAGTAATGGTTTCGCCTGAATTTTTGTTTTTTAAAAAAAAAGTATGAGCAAAGAAATCAAGAAAATTGATACCAAAAGCTCACCGAAATTGGGACTTTTTGTCATTTAACATACCACCTAATAAAAAAACATGCGTGTCATAGCATTTGATCATTTATCAGTCACCTGATGAGTTAGGGCTTTATTCACTTCAATTCCTGCGCAATTCGCGGTACAGTCCGAGCACTCAAAGCTTGAAAAATTCACATTTCCTGCACGTATTTCAGAAAAATTTGACACCCAATAACTCTGGAAGTACACCTCAAATATAAACTTTCCGATGGAGTCCGTAAACATCACGCAATTGCATCGTCCGAAATGAGACCCAAGCGATCTCTGAGCTGCCACCACGCAATCTTGCATGTCATCTACAAAACAACTATATTATAATATTATAATTATGATCTAGGATTATGATAATGGCGCCAAGTCTCATTTGGAGTCGAAGCCTAAAGAACATTTTAACTAGTCTCCCTGCAAGCTAAATGAAATTTTTCCTCAATCGCTGGACTAAAATCAAGGATCACATGTGTTTCACCACAGCAAATGAACTAAACACCGGCGGCGCCCTATTATTTTTGTAAAAATACAAAAAAATAAAGAACCTACAATTTCTTATCCACATGAAATGAATGAAATTAATTTTGATCTCTGACGGATTTCATGGATGCTCCTCATGCCAGAACTGAAGGGCATTGAATAGATTGTACTTCATTATGATATCGGGCGAGTAAAAATTAGACTACAATCGGCAAACGATGAACAGGCTACTAACATTTGTGTCCGTCTGAAGAAAATGATCAAAAGATGCCTCTCCTATGAGCATATTGACGAAATCATTCGATAATAAAATGACTTTTGGAAACTCTGATGTTTTTAACAAAAATTCTCTGAAGTACGATGGAGATATCAAGAATAGTTCCAACAATTCCGGTAACAACTGTGGATTGAGTGGAGGAATTCCATATCTTACAGCTCATCAGTCTCTAAGTAAGGCATTGTAAAAAATGTAATTCCCGAAAATCTTTACCTAACATATTTCATCAACTCATTATCGCCGAACTATCAACGAATTTTGGAATTAATGCCAGGAATTCACGACTCGTTCCTTAGCAGACGTTTTATGATGAAAAAAGCAAAAACTCGGGTAATGTAAATAAAATGACGATCAAATTTTCTAACCATAAAACCTTAAATGAAAGGAATTTTGGATGTCATGTGTTCAACATCATAAATTTGACTTGAGGTACAGGCACACTTGCAGTACATATGGATGAATATAAACGCACAGGGAAATTGTTCAATTAACACAAGTTACAAAACCATCAAACTGCTAACTAATGTAACAGTGCCTGAATCTCTTCCTGCTGACGAAGGCGTTTCTTGAAACAGTTCGATGTCTAACATTAGCAGTACACGATCAATCATCATATGAAACAGGCGGTCTAGGCTCAAGCCCTCATGTCTGGTCCAGGGCAGAGTTCTGCAATGGATTTCCATGTATACCTGGCGGGGCGCTGACCTGATCATTGCCTGGCTCATCTCCTCCATGGCGTCAGGCACCGAGTGCCCAGCGGGTGCAGGGTCGCTGTCGAAGATGACCTGAGCGCACGGGTACTTCCAGAGGTCGAAGTCTGGGAAGATGGGGAGCTCCTCAATGGCAGTCACGCCAGGCTTGCTGTAGTGGTCCATGAGCGGCACCTTGGCCGACTCGAACGTCTTCTCAATGGCCTCCAACTGACTCTCGCGATCAGTGTACGAGGGCTCCTCCAGCTGCACAGTATAGCACGTCAGTGAGAGCAACGTAGGAAATTATTTATTCTGGACGTATTGCCTTCAATTATGAGGATAATGTTATCTCGTAATGAGGCCAATTTAACTTTGCGAGAACATCTGAAAAAATCCATAAAATAGACCCCAACTACAGCTGTGATCTATACTTCTTCTCGATAAAAAGTAATGAGAATGCGAGAAGAATTCTAGTCCAGGAATTCGTAATCTAAAAATTGAATTTAACTCTCAAGAACAATTCGCATCTGAGTACTGAACTTGGGTTTTCATAAAATAAAATAAAAAGTATAATGCCAAAGGAAGAGCCTAAATTTAGAGTGACCATATGTATATCTTGATATTTACTCGCTAGAGAAATGACTGCTGGAACAAATGACACTAACAGTAACTGTAAACAAAGCGTAGAGTTTAGTCCCATGATAATTAACGGAACACGCCACAGCTCATGCGCCAAAGCACACATAAACTCTTTGTGCAGGACGACCGAACTACGCCCCTCAGATAAGCTGAGCAGGTCTGGTCAGCTCACGACCGCCACACGCAGCTCCCTAGAAATATTTGTACATTCACCTCAGGCCAAGTCGTCCTTAGGGATCCATGTAGTGAGTAGTTCCAATTGACAACAACCACATGGTTCAAAAGAATCAGCCTCTAAAACTTGCACAATCACCATTTCATAGGGTATATCCTCCAGATTCAATGAAATTTGTCATTTTAGTGCATAAATACACTTGAAATTTCAGATCAATGTTGAGAGTACACACGAAAGAATATAAGCTACTTTACCTACTTATGTAGCATTTTACTTCTTTGCCAGCCTAACGTTCGTCTAATAGTCTGCATAATTCAGAGTCCACATTCAAGAAGCAAAAATACATAGGACGCTCAACAAGTCTCAGAACCCATAATGGAAAAAGAAAAGGTAATAAAGCGTACACAAGAACTTTCAGGGCCCAGTAATAGAAAAAAAAGATAAAGTGTACTCTAAAACTCTTAAGCCCCAGTAATGGAGAAACTGCAAATGGACGAATAATAAGTACTGGAGTATTAACCTTTGCCTTGCGACGACTGTAGCCGACAGTGGCCTCGATCTTGTCATTGTTGGTAGGCTGGTAGCGAGTGAGCTCAGTGGAGATGTACTCCGTGCGCCGCAGCCATGACACGTTCACGTGGCTGTGCCGCGACTTCTTCGCCGCCTGCACCACAAAATCTCAATTATGTATGCCGCGTTACACGATGAAAACATCTAAAAGCGACCTGAAGAGATACATATATTTGTAGGATGCTCATTTTAAACCACCAGCGGGGGGTTAGGTATAGGCGTGAAAATCTTAAAAATTTCAGTAGTGTCAACATTGGCATGGAAATTTAAGACACAGAGAAGGTTCGGTACCTACTGACATGGAACAGAACTTGGGCATAACCTCACCTGTGGAGTGTGTGTGTCATCTTCCATGAGCTTCTCATCGTCAGGGTGTAGGGAGTTGGGGGCGGGGGATTGGTGGGGGAGTGGCTGGGCATACGCAGAAGGGTCGATCAGATCGATTGTGACGCCCAAATCATGTTCTGTCAGTATTTCATATTTGTAGTTCTTCTCCAGCGACGTGGGTTTGTACTGGACATACCTGGAACACCACAAGAATGTTAGCAGATGGGCAGATTCGTTAGTAGAAAATGGACGTGGTTAGAAAAGTATAGAAACATAAATCAACTGAACTTCATAAGTTCCTCTTGCAGTGATACATTCTGTCAGACACTTTCGTAACTTATATAGTTCATAGAAAAGCATTGAAGTGGAGATCACAAAGTTTGCAGAATTTTTTGTAGATTGAAAACCATCAGGTTAAAATATCACAAAATGTGTCAGGATGGGTCACAAAGTTCTTTACCAACTATGGCCTCTTACAAATACTGCACACAGATTATTTGTGCACAACACATATTTTTCAAAGCAGACCAAAAAAAACTTAAAATATCACCTCTGTCGGAATATAAATTGAACACAAATACTTCCAGTACATAAACAATTTCCAGATAAAATTTAGGAACTTCTTGATCTACCCAAACACATTTTGTCATTTTATTAATGATTTGATATAAGATAAACTAAACAAAGTCAACAGCTCATGAACCAAGCAGCAGATCATTGATGCGATTTAAATTTTGAAATATACATCTCATACTATAAAAATTAAAGATAATTTCTTTTTAAAAATTCAGCCTTTCAAACTAGCAAAATCCAGGAAGTGGGTTCAATAGGTAATTTTTCCTACATAGAAAGAGCAACAATTACACTGGGGCTTGCATGATTTTCTAAATTACAGGAGAATAGCATTGTTTTTAAATTAAGCAGGAATCCTTCAAATGTATGAATTCTGGATATTTATATCCTCAAAAATTTGGGAAATGTGCATCAAGTTCATACAATGGCCTGAATTAAGCACTGAATGACCAACCAACAGTAAACGAGAGTCGTTCTTACTCAGAAAAACTGGAGTGTTTGACAGAGAGCAGCACACTTACACAATTTTATTTTGCTAAAAATTTACCCCTTGACACGGCAGTTCATAGCTAGCGCAACAAATTAAGAGTTATACCTCCACTGTTGTCATTTGGCAATTCCTAAAATTTGGCATAATATTTCTCTGTGCAGCAATGGTTCCCAGATGATGGAAGCTGAAGATCATGGCTGACTTAAACAATGCAAAGGTCTTAGGTGCTTATTTAAAGACCACTGGGGGGTTTAAAATTTTCTTCTATCCAGCAAGCCTGAAGCCTGGAAGTTGCTAGATTTGGGAGGATCAATATTTAAAACATAGATATTCATAAGAAGGAACCCAGGCAACTAGTAAGCAACTTGAATTAATCAATGATTTTTAATCAATAAAATTTCATCTTCATTCATTAATGATGATGAACAGTATCAAAATAGGCTATCACTTGCCTGTTGGTAGGAAAAGGGTAGTTGATGAATTTTAAATCAAAAGGAATATCGGGTAAGGTGTTGCAGTACTTCACTCTGCACACCAAGTCACACCTGAAATATAGGAGCAACATCAGAAAACATTGAAATTTTTATTTCATTTAGAAATAAATTAACACAATAGAACAGAATATATTTTATTGACTTAGGATATTAAATAAGTTTTGAAAATTTGTTCTAAATTAATCTAATAAATGCAGATGCTAAAGTTTTCTCCATTCAATATACAAAATACAATAATTATGCACAATAAATAACAAAAATGGCAGACTGATACAAATTTTCAGCCATTGACTAGCTAAGTCACAATATCAAATCAAATATTACCAATCCTCAAAAATTTTCAAACTAGAAAGAAATGATTGTTCCGCAATAAATGAAACTATAAATGAAGTGATATTAACTTTGAGCTATTAGGTAACTAATTAGGAAATAATACAATATAAAATACTGCAAACTCTTGAAAAAAATTTCAAACAAGAAAAAAATTAACAGGTCAACAGTTTCAAAACAAATCTAAGGACAATTAAGAGCAATCAATATCTGAGCAGCACAGGACTGCTATAGATTGTCAGAGGCAAGCAACACAGCTACCTTTTGACTGGCTGAGCCTCCTGCAAAAGGCTGCATGGGAAGCAAGTGGAAAGAATAAGTGTATTAGTAAAAGACTATTAAAAAATGAAACCAGCAATAATGACGCATAAGATATCAATTAAAACATAGGTTGATAATCCATACACAAACTTCAGCATAACAGTAATGATTTCAACACAGGTGTACTTTGTGAATTAATAATTCTTTGTTCACAGAAAGACTTTGAAGAAGTGAGCCCATACCTCAACAGACAGTTAACTGCAGCCTTGAAAGTCTTTACTGACAAACCCTTTTTTTTCATTATTTGTTAGGCACAGAAATGTAAGCTTTTTGGTCTAGGACAAGTGAGTATCATGTAAACATTCTGCCATTAATTCCTGAAATCACACTCAGCTTCATTAAAACAAAATGATTAGCACCACAACCTCCCAAACACATCTGCCAATAATGTAGCACAATTTGAGGTATTTTTAGTACAAATAACATGTCAAAAGTGACTCAACTTGTACATACATCTCTTAAAATTAAATTTCACTTGCCTTCATCAACACAATTTTAAAAATCCTTTTATTTAATAAGAAACAGGTAAGTTTTCCATAAAAACTAGCTTACATAAGGTATGAATAATGATATTAAAGATTGTTTCAGAACCTTAAAACCATCTTTACCTTAGGCTGAATACATGCCTTTAAACAAACCTATTTAAAAAAATACCCTCTATTCTGAAGTCAAGAATGATACCCAATGATTGGATCCCCCTATATTTCAGATCTCTGTCATAAGAAAATAGTGACTAAAAAGGTTGAAAATTTCCTGGACAGCATTTTTCAGAAGTAACAGTTAGGAGTAAGAAAACTTAAACCATAATTTCAATGTAAAACATAGCATGGCTTCTCCTTCTTGCATCAAAATAGAACAGAACAAAATGAAATACTCACTTCCTTTCCCCAGTTCTGACCCGCTTGTCTCTCTCCTGGGGGTGTGGAGCATTTACAGTGGGAGGCATTTTGATGCTTCAAGACTCTTAAGTGCAGCAACAAACTTATTCTGTTGGAAATTTCACCTGAAGCAATAGATATATACCTCTTTCACATACAGACTATTTCTACCAGGATGCAAGATATTTTAATGAACTTCAGCTACAAAACATATGCATTACATCTGAAAATACATGGAATGATACAGAGCTTTATCCTCAAATGACTCAGAGGAACATATACAGGTTGCAATAGCTATCAGACGACATTTTTAGTATGTAAAATAAAGAATAGCTGCAGAGCTTAATAAAAATTACTGTACTAATTTTTTATATGCAGATCTTAGTGAGTTGTGAGTTACAGTAGGTTCAAATTTAAAATATTACTATTGAAATGCATAAAGTGTTTACAATATTATAATATATTATAATATATTTACTTATTTTTTATATGCAACAAAAAAGTAGAATTCTATCAAGCCTAATAAAAGTGGCTAATAATTTCTTTACTGGGCCCAGCTGCACAAAGTATCCTCTTCATCAACAGCCTTCATTTTCGTGTCACTATAGAGGACTTAAATATCAACTATAAAGTTAAGACATTTTGATGCAGAACAGAATTGCACAATATAAAAGAGTTAATTTCAATTTCATTGTTTAAATTTGTATCTTTACTCATTGAAAGATAAAAATAGATTATTTATTTATACTATAAAAGTCAAATAACTTTACTAACTTCAGAACAAATAATTATGTTTCTAAGGAGCAGGATGCAATTTCAACAACAAAGCTTAAAGCTAAGTAACTAATTTTCAGGCCTAAGAAATAAATAAAAAGGAGGATGGTAATTAATTAGCACATTGGTAGCTCCCAGACTTATTATCATCTGTTGTTGGAACTTTATAGGGCTTTATAGCTTAGTTTTTGGATAATCTTCTCATGAAAATAGAATTAATTATATTTAAAAACCATTATATCTTATCATATTACCATCACATCATATCATCTACTGGGTACTTTATTCTTACTACTTAAATATCAAAATTTTGTATTTGTTTAAAAAAATTTGCCATATCAATTTGTCATTTTCATAGTGTAATGTCACACAGGTGATAATTAAAATTAACGTTTTGAAACAACTTGAAAAAGAGCCAACTTAGGTTACCAAAAATTTATGCATAAAATATGGTGAAGGATGCACATAATAAACCTTAGTAAAATTATGAGAAGCAATTATTCCTAGTACTCCCAGTCCCAGCTCTAACTATATTGATACAAATTTACACTACTCAAGCTATGTATAGCACAGTTGTTAGATTCTTACCTGTTAACATCTTTATGAGCTAAAATGCTTAAATTATTCATCAAGGAGAACAGTATGGCATTTCTATAATTTTTCATGAATTCTTTAAAGACATATACTGTGTTCTATTGGCTCTTCAATTAATAAGCTGGACAAACTGTATAAACTCTACTAGGATACATTATAGCACAAGCATAGTAAATATTATTAATCACAAAAAATAATGAAACGTTAGAAGCATAAGAAGATATGGCTCACTCTACGTACTTATTTGCAACGGAATTTCCAATTACAGAACACAATGACAATATAAAAACATTTTTAATTGCTATCAAAAATGTGCAACACATAATTTTCCCAGAAAGTGAACACTCATGTCAACAGAAATCAAAGTAAGAAGCAGATCGTGCACTGTTACACAGAAGTCAAGGAAAACTTCATCTTAATACAAACACGTCCGCAGAAAGTTGTTCAGCATTATTGACTCGTCGCTCGTTCTAATGGTGCGGGAACACTTCTTAATCTTTGGAGTTCCGTAAAGTGATAGATACTACATGTAGGTCGTTTCACTCGTTTGTCATTGGGTGCTCCAAAATGGACACTTATGGAGACAATAAAGACAATAAGAAGTGACTAATGGAGTAGTTTACCATAGGAGCGAGTGATGAAGGGTGTATTTAATAATAAACAACAGATTATTTACATGTATAGGTACGCGTAACTTGGGTATGTAACTTAGTATGCAACGTCTAGGGTGTTTCAAGGGAAAGATTTTCAGCATTGAAATAGACCCTTCTGTTCCTCCCAAATTTTGTAAGGTGAGGACCATTCCGTATGCTCAGAAGCCCAAAGTATATGAGGAGCTTGATAGATTGATAGGTCAGGGCATTATAACGGCCGTGCAGGATTCTAGATGGGCAGCGAAAGTAGTGCCTGTACTTAAACAGGACCACAGTGTCAGGATTTGTGTGAACTATAAACTCACAGTAAATAGGGCTGCTAGGATGGATGCTTATCCCATTCTTAGAGTAGAAGACCTGTTTAGCAAGTTTAGCTGGGGGCTCCATTCTTACTAAACTAGACACGTCCCAAACCTATGCGAAGCTGCGGTTTCCAGCCCTACACGGTAATTAACACTTATAGTGGCCTGTTTGCTTACAATGGACTCGCTTTTGGCATAGCAGCAGCACCCGGCATTTTTCAGCGGACTATGGAAGGTCTATTGCAGGGCCTCCCAGGCACATTTTGCTATCTCGACGATGTGTTGATCAGTGATTCTAATGAGAAAGAACACTCGGAGCAGCTGTTTTGATTGCGAGCAAAGCTACAAGACGCAGGCTCAAAATTAAAGCTAGAGAAGTGCACTATCGGTGTACCACAAGTATCCTACTTAGGGTATGTAATAGACAACGTTGGCCTGCACCCCGCTGAGGAGAAAGTGGTAGCAATCAAGGAGGCAAGGACAATACTGTATCTGTATACTAGCAGGACCCGGGAAAATATCACGGAAATTTAGATAAACAAATTTTAGAGAAACCAGCCCATGAAAAGTGGTCCTCTCAAGTGTTGGACAGAGATTTAAGGTTCAGGGCAGAGATAGTCCGGTCTTGGAAGCAATTTTCTTTTTGATGATGCAGGTAATCTGAACTCTATTAGGGAAACTGAAAATGTTCCGCGAAGACTGGCTTTTTGTAGCCAAACATGCAACCCGTATACATGATACTTCGCTCAAGACCTGAAACTTTACTTGAAGAGTGGCGAAGCGTGACGGAACGGTAGGTAGGTACACGCGTATCAATATATAAATATCAATACACAGTAAATATATATATGTATTTTGTCTGTAACGCTTTTCACGTGTCACTGTAGAGAACATTACTGCGAACATTACTGACATTACCATTACTGTAGTATGTAGAATGTCAGCGTATGTAAATGTCATAAGAAATCCTTAAGATATATTTGGCAATATTTGGCAAAAAATATTTTTACTAAAAATTAGGAAATTCCCAAATGGTTGGGTGGAACTTATTTGGCAATAGTGTTGAGAACAGGTCAGTTTATGGGTCATCCGACTGTTGCCATACTTGACGCGAGATTATCTTGCTTTTACGAGTTCCACAACGCTGACAGGGTCAATGCAGGATGAAAGTCTGACTCGACAATTTTCCACCATCTCCCCGACTGGAAGATTATTTTTGAGGATGACCCAATACTGTGTCTAATGCATATGCTGAAAGGGAACCAAATGGTAACATTCCTTTCAAATCTAAGAACTCTCCTGTAGATATTATGCCGCACTAGCGTTACTAAACATTCTGATGTTGGTCATGAAATGAGATACATCACATATTTACTATTCTCACTCATAAAATGGTATTCAACATGTTGGGTGGCGGATCAGAATGCTTCTCAAGTGATATAGTGAAAATCAGTTTCTTGTGAACATTGAGAGGGAATGAAAAAATTTTTCCGCATTTTGTACATTCCACTTGATTTGCCATATTATGTGTCTGTTTTCATATAGAACTCTTGCCTGGCCGATTCGAAATGGCATTCGCCTGATGTGGTTAAATTGACTTCAAGAATTTAAAAATACGGCTGAGTCACTTCTAACCCAAAACAAGACGATCAGGTTGACTATAAAAGCAGTTACTTACTTATAGATGAATATCCCTCTCTGTTCCCACGCTGCCGAGTTTTAGCTATATATTCCGTTAACGCTTTAGGTCTTTGCTTACCTCGTGTTCTTAACCTCTGTGTAGAAACGCTCGTTTTTTTGAGAATTAAACTCACTTTCTAGTTAAACTCAGTCATTGTTCATGTTTTACGCGATCTACAGTCGTTAAATAAGTTACGTATAAAGTACAAATCACTGGCTATCATTCCCATTTTTGTTAGTTAATTAATTTGCGATATTCCACGTTCGCTAGACAACAATAGTAATTTACGTTGTACGATTTCAGCTTTTTCTGTGCTAACTGTTTTTTACTAACTTCGATAGGAAAGCTCTAGAGTACAGCCGTCTCCCTCATACGGGTAGAGCGCTGTATCGGTCCATGTCAGCAATTACTCTATCTTCTTGTTCGCTTCTTATACCACACTCTATCCGCTTCCTCAGACATAAAATATTTTTCGTGATGTTTGATGTTCGCTCTAATTGATACCGCTCTATGCTAGGGGCGACTGTAGAGTGATTGCTTGCTGGAGTCGATCTAGCGTTCTACGCGGGGAACGACTGTAAGTTATTCACTTAATTAACATACGTTTCCTAGCGTTGCAATATGCCTTTCATCGGTTAGTTATTTTAAATTTTGAGCGTCGCATATTAGGATTTGAGGTTTGTAATTTTTTGAAACACGGTTTGATATTGCACAAGTATTTGATATAGAACTCGGTGTGTACCATTTTTTAGTTTTGGTATAGCAGACTTGAGGCATAAAATTCTCTTGTGCAGTAGTTGTCTGGACTCAAAATCACGTGGATAGTAGTTGCTTTTGCAATGAAATATTTTTACATTACAATTGTGTAGTATAGAATTCGCTCCAACTCAAAATAATATTCATATGTGCGAAACATTTTTAGGTTGAAGATGTAGCTCACGTACGGCATACATATACATCGACGACCACATACAGTATGTACGAGTATATACATCGACGACGGCCCATACCTGTTGAAGCGAATACATCAGAAGAGTTAATGTACGTCCTTCCCATTTGCTGCGTTTGAATGCAGCGTGCAATTGAAGTTGGGGAAAAGACCTGCCATGCTAATAGAGGTATATTTGTACCTCTTAGAGACGAGGCCTTCAGAGCGAGTGGTACGTAAGATCGCCCTTCAGCAAGGCACGCTAACACCACTTTCATCAACCCGCTCAAGTCGGTCCACAAGGGGTGGACAAAAGGAGAGGCAGAACGCTGCGTCTGATACAACTTCCTTTTTGTGGGTGCAAATTTGTGAACTGCTCTTCGACGACTCGTACTCGAGAAAATAGATGTGTCACCATGATGTTCTAAATTTTGCTTGCACAGAATGTCTGTACAATGGGCTCAATTTGGTCGGACGAATTTGTGCCAACATGCAGAGTTGCTTGTTCGAAATGTTTGTATTATGTGCTCAATTTGTCTGACTGAAATATGAGGCTTGCTTTTGCAGATATCTTTAATGGCAAAAAAACACAAGGTCGTTTAGTTGAGTATGAAATTGTTACAAAACTTTTTGAATTTTAACGTACTTCTTATTTGAATTTTTGCTTATGTTAAAATAATAATCGTATCGTAAGACCAGCTTAATCGCTCTTTATCGTTTATTCTCTACAGGAAATCCTGCATTTTTAGAGGTTTATGATACAGTAGAACTTAGCTTAACAATATTGAAATTAATTCTCCAAACTAAGTTTCGGAGATACAATGGCACTACTGCAATGGATTATTGAAAATATCCGAATGTTTAATTAAACTGCCTTGAAGAGGCAGTTACCGATTTTTACACTCTCCTTACACAAGTTACCGATTTTTAACAAATGGCCGCCATTGCGCCCGAAGCTCGTGACCGCGAATTTTTAATTCAATAAGGCTTCTCGGTAACTTTCTTGAGCGCATTTGTCATCGTGGGACTCCAGTATGAAACTTTCCGTGTTCAGCACGAGTGAGGGCGGGTGTGGTAGGCCGCTGAAGAAAGGTGTATCATAATTGGGGCAACGCAGAATTTGCCCAAAACATACAGAAATGGTAACATAATGAGTAGACAAATTGATTGTGCTGATTTAAATAGGGTTTAAAATATTTTTCTCTGCAAGCTCAATTTTGGCTGATATCCAGTTATTTACCTGACATTTTCAGACTAACATTATCACCTGCACCGTATTATAGAATAGATACTCTTAAAGTTATCAGGACCTCCATTTCGCGTATAGATGAAACGAATATAGTTAAGGAAAAGTATTGAAACTCTCTGACGTACCAAAAGAAGGCAAAAAATTGTACAATGAAATAGCGAACTGAAAAAATGCTCAAAAGCTATTCAATGATTGAGAAATATTTCGTAGCCGTTTTTGGTTAAAATTTCAAAGATTTTTCTTGATTAAACGAAATTCTTGAATGAACTCTCTCAAGGTGATTTAAATTTAAACGTTGTCGATTTCCGAAAGTAAAGTTTTTGGAGTGATTCTGGTTATCCACATTGATGTTACGTTGTTCATCGTCGCTATACTTCCACAGCGTGATCATTCGGCAGCAACTACTGGAGTTCTTTGACGATTTTTTTTCAGCAGTCGTCTCGTGGGAAGGCTTAACCACTTCCCCTCAGGTCATTGGAATTTGAGACCGTTGGTGTTTCAGGTCTCCGTGCCCAACTTTGACATGTTTGGACGATTTACGACTGAACCGAGAGCTCTATTCTTGTGAAAAGGTTTATTCGTTACTCACAAAGTTGTTTTTTCAATTTTCACCCATAAAGTTCCTTCCCCAGAAATCTATATTACTTAAAATATTCCTAATTTCACCTCATAAATAGATTAATGACCCTCTACTAGTCTTCGCAATATTCTTTTTCATATGGTAACTGAACAAATATTTCTCCTCCTTAAGGTTTTGTACTTTTTATTTCTGTCGACTGTTAGCTGGTAGGATTTTTTTCTAAAAAACCTTACTCTTTTAGGTAAGCTGAGCCTTATCAAAGCACAAATTTTTGGGCCAATCGCACACAATTTTGCACACAGTAGGGAATTCTCAGTGCGATTGTTTGCTTCCTGTTGAGAAATTTTTTACATTTTCAACGTGGAATATTCGACGAAGAAAAAATTACTCTCATCTATTATAATTCAATACTACAGAGAAAAGTTAGTGACCAAACAACATTGTCGAGGTGATATAGACTCAGTAGCCTTTGCCAGTTTTGTGGGTCATTCACCGGGGGTACGTCTCTGAGTGCCACGAGATCGGTTTCACAGAACATCTCGCTCGGTGTCCGAGGCAGCGACTAGCGAATCTGTTTCTCGATTCAGTGGACAAGGGCACGTTAAGAGATGTGGTTGTGCGCTGTAGCGATGCTCGTTTTCTGAGAGAAGCTTTAAATTTTGATGCAGAAACTTGCCAATTGTTTTAAGCAGGCACCTAAACTGTGGTAATTTTAACTTTTATTTACACGGACGAAGAATAAATTCATAAACTTACATGGAAAGTGTGTGTTTTGTGAGCCGAATATGACCACGTGTAGTCGACCAATTTCTGTAGTTGTAGCTTTCTGTTGTTGCCGGTCTCATCCTGTGGTGATAATAAATGTAAATTAATGTAGGGAATGCCCCCGTCTTTTATTTTTATAGTTAACTGACTTAATCACTGCGTTTGAGGTTACGAACTCACACATTCTGCGGAAGTGTTACGTCGGTTACCGTGATGGGAACTGCTAATCCTAAAACCCCGACTAGTCTATAAATTAACTACTAAAGCTTGAATTTATTGAGTTGAATCATTTGAAAATATGAATACGTTAAAAGTGGGTTAAGTAGCCGTATTTTGTACTATTAGAACTGTTTTACTTAGTACTTTGCAAAAAATTTTAATAGTTAATACACTCCGAGTCGTTAGCATATCGTGAGTGGCGTTTTTGAAAAATAAAGCCACTATAGAAATAATGCATGACCTTTAAGTCAAGGTTATCCCTTTATGACTTTTGAACTGTTCTTATAGGTCGTATTTTTTGCACAGTATTTGTTTGTTATTATGTGTTGTAAACCCTGAAACAACCGACGTTTGCTGAAGTTACGTTTGTTTTAAATTTTTTAAAAGTGAAACCATTATAGTTTTTTACCTTATGTTTATTTTTGAAAGGGACACTGAACTAAGTTTTTATGTTAAAATCATCTAGAGTATGCAAAATTATTACTTTTTACCTTATTAGCAACTGCTGGCAAACTTTCTTTGGTTGCATTGCTGCTGGCTCGTACCATGGCTTTTGTATCACCAGCAGTGGCAGTCACCGTTCATTTCTCGACTAAGTTGTTGATGCTTTAGTCTTTGCGTTTTTACGCGCTTGAAAATTGGCGTTGATTATGTTCTGTTTTCACGTTCGCAATAATAGCGACATGCACGTCATTTTTACGTCCAAATTTTATGAAGCGTTCAGTTGAACGTAATATGCATGCAATTGAGGTCTTTGTGATAAATATTGTGAAATAGTATTTCCTTTTCAGTTGGGAGCTACGCAGGAAACCTGGTAAGCTGCTGCATCGTTGGATATCGCAATGGTTTGTACGAAATGGAGAGCATTTTGATCTCGGTAAGGTTTCGCCGCGTTCAACTCAGAGCTCTGGCTCAAACAAAGCTGCACAGAGCACCAAGCTGCCCGCCCAACCCATTACTTTTAAGCTGATCATGTTTGGGTCGTCTTAGCTGACCAAGCACTTAACGAAGTGGATTGCACATTTCTTTGATGGGAGGGAAGGATTAAATCATCGGTTTGAACTCTCATTGACCCTTTATCCAGCTAAGACGAGTTGATTCGTTTTATCCAACATGCATTATTCTGTCGTAGTCGCGTAAGCTTGTTAAATTTTTCATTATAAAATGCGTGATACAAATTTATTTGTCTACCTCTAACCTGTCAAGGTATAAACCGATCATGCATCTAGACTAGAGGAAGTGAAGTTTTATGAAAATCGTGCGCTTTCATTTAAAAACTTGCCGGGGAAGGGGTGATATACTCGACACTCAATATGGCGTCGCGACTCACAAAGGACGAAGGTTAGGTGCAAGTCATTGTTAATCTGAGAAAATTTGAGACCTTCGTGAATTAGTGATGCAGGGCAAAAATTTAGAAATTTACGCCTTAAACTGATACTTTCAAATAAAATACTGCTCTATATCAGATTATACCACTCGAATTCCTAAAACGTGTTTTGCAATAGGGAACATTTATTTCAGTATATCAAGTGTAATGTCTTCCATGATCTCGAAAGAACAAAATATTGCTTGTGGTTTTGAACTTGTGTGAATTACTGATTTATGAATGACAGCTCTTTGCTGTGTACCTACTCAAGTTGTTAGGTTGAAAATTCACGTCTCGATGCATTCTATGCGCTTTTCTATGTGGAGACGAATTTGTACTATTAGTACTGTTTCATGACAAGAATTCGTGCCATAATCACATTAATAGAACTTGAACTCAAGCGGATATATAACGCTTGGATATCATCTATAATATATTCATGCTAAGTTAGTGTTCCTTACATCGATCTTTGTTGAATATATTCTCATCAGGAGGCGTAGGATGGGCAATGGGGGTCAAGTTAGTTAGGTTTGTCTATAGGTCACTCATCGTGTAAGTACGCTGAGGGATTATTAGGAGTACCTTAGGTATAGCTAGGCCTTCAGGACTTCTATTTCTTGTTCTCCTAAAGCTGGATCTCTAGAGTTAAGAAAAGGGTTGTTCGAGGGAGTAGGGTTAGTTTGCGTTAGCGTGTGTGAGGAAACTGTTTAAATTCTACGAATTCGGTGACATTTTTACGTCATATGGTAGTCATTGCTAAAAGATTTTCAAACCCATTCAAACATTAATCAAAGATGTAGGTGTTGAAGGAGGAAAACCAGTGCTGCGTCAGGCATTTTTTGAACTCTGATTCGAAAACCTATACCTAGAATCTGCATAACTTTGCGTCTTTTCAACTCCAGACCTTCGCTTTCTCTTCATTTTTACGTTACCATATCTATGCGCTGAGGACCCTGGGTGGGTAACCATCTTATGGATAGATTCCCTTACATCTACAGCGGGTACTAAACGGTCCCTGTTCTTCGCTTTTTTGGATGTCATTTCGTGTTGATGGGGAGCTTTAAAACTCAAAATCTAAAGTACGAAATTTAAGCATATGACCTTGGGTGATTTTGCAAACATACCTTAGGACTAAAAATATTTCTTCGTTTAACATTTTCCTGCACTTGTGTTCTCACGGAGAACCTGGAAAAATTGCGTCAGCAGCTTCGCTGAGGCGTGCCTCACGTGTTTAGAAACAGGCTCTACCACCAGCCCCGCGTGCACGGCGCATGCTCTGAGGGCGGCAAACTTTGAAGCTTCGTCAGAACAGCTGCTCTGAGCTAACGCTTTTCGAGTTTTGTTCCGGAGGTGAGCTAGTACTTATACGCGACTTCGGATATCGATTAATGAATTTCCAGCCTTACTGGAAAAGGTCATATTTAGCTTTCATTTTTTAAAGTGTCCCCGAAAAGTGATCGTAAGAGCAGATCGAGTGTGTGTTGACACTTTAATTGCAATTCTCCAGACAGGTAAAATTTCACGTCGACAACCCCTCAGGGGGCATAGGATAGGCCATAGGCAATAGAGGTAGGTTAGTTAGGTTTGCCTATCCTATGCTATGGGGACTAGCGCCCCCAGGGGAGTACTGCTAGGGTACCTCAGCTTTAGATAGGCCTTCGGGACTTCTGTCTTTCGTGCCCACTTTGCTTCCTTCCGTTTTCATTCCTTCTTCGCTATTTCTTATTTGTCTTTTCTTGCTCTTCCTTCTTAACTTGCTGTTTCTATGCGCAGGGGATCTTGTGTGGGAACACACCGTGTGCATAGAATCCCCGTTCTCTTAAGTCCATACTAAATGGTCCCTACTCTTTCGGTGCGAGATAGACTGAGTTTCTAAAGCGCTGCTTTCACTACTACTACAACTACAACTCACGTCGACAAATATCTCGGTTGTGAATTTGAAAATATGGATGTTGTTTTAACGTATTTGGTTGTCCTATCATTTTTCCTTATAATATAAACTAGCATATACGAGAAATGAACGCAAATTTCATAAAAAACTGAAAAATTTGTATTCATCTGTGTTATTGTTTCACTTGAGTTAGGCTAGATGATCGCGTGTACCATATATGGTGCACGACACGGTCAAAGTGTTAAGAGGTTATCTAGAACCTGCTCAACCACTCCCAGATGTGTTCTCTGAGGGGTATTGTTATCCATTCTCCATTGTTATCCATTGTTATCCATTGTTATCCATTGTTATCCATTGTGATCCATTCTCACTTAGTGAAGGAAGACGGCGGTTTTAGGGACTATCTTGGATTCCTGAGCTCTCCTTGCTTGGACTATTATGCCTGTGATGGTTGTGCTAGTCAGTGTAGCTACATGGAGGCAGATGTAGTCCAAGATATTTATAGCTATGCACCTCAGTACCAGTAACATTTGCGGGAATGATCTGGCTATGTAGTCATTTCGGTTAGGTCGAATGCTCATTTTGTACCTTTTATACCCCTCTTTTACATTTTTGAGAACTCTATTGGTGTGACAATGTCAGATCAAAAACTAAACTATACCCGTTGCTCAGCGCAGAAGATTTCAAGTTCCACTGCGGTGCCTACTTCCCTTGAGGCTTCAAATTACGCACCCACACCAGGATGGGAGCCCCAGGGTCTCAGGTTTTCCGTCGAAATTAACCGCTGGTCACAGGCCGCTGTACCTAATGTACCGCTTGCGCGCTAGGCTGGTTGTCACCGACCTCCATTGTCGGAGTTGGACGTGTGTTTTGAGAAGCATTTTCTTACTTCGCGTACTGTAGATTTTTTTGCGTAATTTATTGTTTTAGATCAAGCGAATTTCGCTTGACTGGCGAAAGTACATTTTTAAACATTATTAAATGCTTTTTTGTAACATGCTCCACCCATGTGTAGAAATGAACTCCTCAATTCGTATAAATTCGTAACTTTGCAGTGAAAAATACTAATTCGTAGTTGTATCTGCGGAACAAACTCAAGACGTTAACGGCCTTTTCTACGTTAACCTGTTAATGGGTATTGACATCATATGATGTCCGCGTGGTTGTTGCATTCACACGGTCGCTGTCAATTACACATACCGTGTGAATGCAGCACTGGCCACCTGGGCGGTGACCGTTAACAGGTTAACGGCCTTTTTTACGTTAACGGCCTTTTCTTAATTTCTATACTGGATAATATATGTCTCTTATGCTTACATTTCGTTCAAATATTGTTCCTCGCCTAAATTCCCGGTGAAATAAATTTTAAGGCGTAGGCACTCAAATTGTTTAAATCTCTCTTAAACTATTCAAAAATTAAGGATCTGAATATATGATCTGTGCGCGAGTCTCACAACGGCTTGGCAATAAAACTATCAAGACAAATTACGGACGTTCCGTCATCTAATTTCATCATGTCTGTTAAGCTTGAAATGAAGAACTATAAAAAAAATAACTAACTCCTTAAAATCCTGCTGAAACGAAAATTTCTACATACTACCATAAAAGCGGCGACTTTTGTGAGGGTGCTCTTGCTAAATACATATTGTGTGTATTGTGCTCTTGCAAAATACATATTGTGTGTATTGTGCTCTTGCGAAATACATATTGGTGTGTATCGTGCTCTTATCTTTCCAGTAGAAATAGAAGAGACATAGAGCGATACCAGGAGCCCGTGTACACGGTCGAAGGAAGTCGGTCGAGACAATAGCACTTGAGCTTCCCTGATAAGGCCAACGTCTAGTGGGCCTACCAAACTCGGATCAAGTCAGGCTCTTTGTGTCGCCACCACTCCGCGGAGTGTCGGAGGTATCACGCCTTTTTTCAAAGTAGGCCATGTTCATTGAGGCAAGCATCGTGCAACTGAAGGGGTTAATTACGCGGAAAGATTCTCCCCGTCATGGATTGGATGCTCTTCGAATGGCCTTATTCTAGTTTGGGAAAAAAGCAACACAGCGCGAGAATTTGGAGTGCAATTGTGCCAGAATTATTAGCAGACATTAATTCCCTATTGCAGACGTGGCTGATTAATGTAACAAAATGCTGATTTTACCTTTACCAAATGCGTTGCACGTATGACTCGCCTGAGGTATCAATCTAGATAAAAGTGATGGACCATCTCATTTACCCGACTTTTTTGTTCGCTGTGAGAAGAATGACGCTTGGACTGTCAAATAGTGTGTTGTATTCGGCCACTTAATGTTCTCATTTCAACTGTTGCTAACACAAGTGTCTTGTATGTGATGGAAGGTTTTCATGCCTAATCTCTGAACAGTATGTTGACGCTAATAGTACATTAGAAACATATGGTTTGGTCAATAAATTTCGTTGTATATTTTGTTTGTTCTCCGGCTTTGATGACTAATATTTCTCGGTGTAGATATATATATATTTTTCAATTCTCGTTCATTAGAAAAGAAGTGTAAAAATATTCTGTGGTAAAATGCGCTTCATGAAGTGTGTTGATGTATTCTGATGGTAAATTAGTTTCAAGTATTCAAATTTGTTCTCATAACCATGCATTGAGATTTGAGGATGGGGGTAGAAGCATGCCCCATTCAGGATGGGGGTAGAAGCATGCCCCATTCAGGATGGGTGCAGAAGCATGCCCCATTCAGGATGGGTGTAGAAGCATGCCCCATTCAGGATGGGTGTAGAAGCGTGCCACACTCTTTAGTTCAGAAGGCCTTCGAATCATGAAAGGAAGAAAGATAATTTTTTTATTCCGATATCAGTCACAGAAAAAGCATAAAACCTTTGGGTTTTCATTCAGTAAAATTACAGCCTTAAAATTAAAATATGGATGTCTCAATGGAACTTCGAATTGCGATTTATAATTTTATGCTAAGTTCGAAAAATGAAGTATTAACTCAAAATATTGTGTGTTCTTTGTGCGTACATCTTCGAATAAAAATTATAGTGACATAAGAATGTTAGAGAAAAATCTTGATAAAAACAGCCCATCATTGAAAGATTCCTATCAAAACATTAACTACGTATAATTGAGGTCCAAGAATGCTTGATTTTAAATATTTCCTTAAGGTCTTGTTACATGAAGAGTTAGTCTTTGAATTCCTTGCTCTAGTGATTAAAACAGGAAATGCAGCGCGTTATTTTAGCTGACGTATCACACCGCGTCTGTCACTCGAGTGTCGAATACCTACGTCTTTTGGGACAGAACTTGTGCTGCCATTCTGGGCTGTTGCATGTTGTTCTTACGTGAAACCAACCATTTGATGGGCTCAAAGTGCAAGCGTGTAATAAAACTCGCTCTAATACGTAGTTGGAAGTGTAGAAGTATTGTTCGCATTTTGTTATGATGCGGAGGAATGACGTATTTTACGATTGACGTCAATGTATGTCCATACATCCTCAATCGAACTCGTAAAAAGAAACACGTTAGCTTTTGGAACTCGAGGTCATTTGATTAACAAGGACAATTTTGTTCACAAAACTGGGTTGGTCAACGAGCACGGTCGCCTGCTTCACTCATTCTCACCCTCCTTGACAGTGCTGGTGCTAACGTGTCACGCATTAGACACCTCGGTCACTTGATTGCTTGATTTGGATCCGGCTTGAAATGTGTATGAGAACTAAACATAGCCTTGTGTCCCAGCACTCGAATTCAAGGACGTGCTTATACAACATGTGCCCTGAAGGTCACCTCCAAAGATGCAGTCTAGTATTTCAAATTGACATATGTTTGTTTTTGTATTTTTGCGTTGGACCCTCGCTTGATTTGGTGAGTGTAATTGCTCTCGGCTGATCACAAACACTATGGGGATCCCGAGTAACTTTACGTCCAAGTTTAGGAAGTGCTCCTATTTGCTTATCTTTTTCGCGTGGAGTCACGAATGTATCGTGCAAGCATGTTGGTAATTATAATTTCAGCATTGCCGAGCTATTGTCTGCAATGGGATTGCGGATACGGCAGTGAATACTTTCAAATATAATGTAAAATATGAAGATTAGGCAGTGGAAACGTTCTTTACACTCTGCGTTAACGCTCACCGGAAAAAGGTAAGAATGACTTCAACAAAGTAAATGAAACTTTCATTCAAAGATGCATGTCTGGGCTAAACTGCGCAGCTCGCGACAATGAGAGCGGAACTTTAGCTGCGACAGCTCAGGGCAGCGAGGGTTTTATGTGCACGGCTGTGTTCATTTTCTTCTCTTTACTTGTGCGTTCACTTTCCGCTGTTCAAGTGCTGCCACCGCTGCTGCTACTGCTGCGGCCGACCGGTCGATAGATTAGCAGCGAAGGAAACCTAGGTGCCACACTTGGTGATACAGGAGATAAGAAAAGATGGGAAATTCATAGCAATCTCCTTTAACTTGCTTAATATCAGCCGCAAATATGCGAATCCATTTATCTGAAGTGGGCTCGTACGAATAATCTAATTTGCACTCGATTGAACTTCCGATGATGAAGAATGAGTGTCAAGAATAAAATTTTATTTTAGTTCGTCTGTTTCACCGGAGGGTGTTGTCGGCTACAGCAGTTTTTGAGTGTCATAGGAATTTACAGCTTCTGGTAGCACAGCAGTCTGCTCGAGTTGACCTAGAGCTTGGTGGCGGTCACCCTTCGTTGACACAAGCTGTTTCGTGACTCGAAAATTTCGCGTGAGAGCTGTGTTATTAAAGTTAGTTATGCTCAGCTTCCCGAATGGCGGCTCAATGTACGAACTCCCTGATGTAACTAAGTGCTGGGTGAATTGAGGTTGTCTGTATTGGGCACCGTTAGGTAATTATTGCAGTTCCAGTAAGCTCTAAATAATTCGAAGACGAACGTCGGAACACGAATTTTCTTATTGTCGTGTGGGTTAGAATTCTATATTATGCAGTAGGTCAATCTACGCATGCCTCTGTGGAGTAGACATCGCTCTCAAAATGACCGTACGTAATGTTACAGTGAGGGTGGACAACGCCTGTTTTGTGGATACAGGATAACCAATTGTATTTTTCCTAATTTCAGAATATTTTCGCTTGCTGATGGGAAGAAAAGTCAAAACACAAGCTAAATCTCAACAATCTGAATTAAATAATACTACGCTAAGTTTATTTTTTGTGTATCAATATTTATTTACGTACGGAAGGAATTGGAATATTCTCGAGTTCTGGTTCTTAGGTACGTATTCGTAATAAGCGAGACTGTGTCAGAGAAGGCAGTCTGTAACAGTATTGCTGAAAATTATTTTATTGCGCATGAGATTCGCCGCAATGTTTTGACGGCATGGGGATGGTACTATGTGATTACGAAAGAGCGTCCAACGCGTTTTTTCTTTATCCAAATCAATTGTTTGGGACCTATATCCTCGGACGCCTCGTGAACATGATGCAAAAAAATGTGTATAGCAAAATCTGATTAGCTTCTTTTATTTTGAACTTGTTTTTTCGATCCAGATTACCAACTGGTTTGTCATTAGGCGATCTTGTTAAAGGCTAATGATATGTTTTCACATCGTTCACACGTTCTTGCTAATTATACCCCTTGTGAACTCAGTAAATATGAGCGTCGCCATCGCGGAAATGACGCCCATCATTGAGCGTGAAAACCTGAACCTGGACAACTTGGACCATATGGTGAAAGAAATCTCATCACAACATGCAGGTGCAGTAGAACCTCAGTATCTGCGAATTACGAATTGATTTATAATTGGCTAAATTCACGTATTACTTCCACTTAAAAAAGTCGGTAGAAAACCGGATGTAAGAAAACTAGAGCAACATCTCTCTCCCACAGAATGAATGTAAACCTAAATAATCGTACGAAAATAAAGGCATGCAAAGACCGAGGTTTGACAGTAATCGTAGTTACACTGCACATCTTTACGATACCATGCAACATAAACTCGACGATTGGGCCTTCGGACATCAATATAAAGCCGTAGCTATAAAAATAAACTATTTTTGCCCTTAGACCTGCTGGTTTCGACTAAAACGTCATTTTCAATGAGTGCTATCTGAAATAGTAAAAACGGCTCCTACATTTTCCAACCGGGGATCATAAAACGTAAAAAATAATTCTAGTGATAATATACATGTTTTCTAATGGAACGGCTTTGAATTTTTTTTAAAACCTAATGCAATACAAAGGGTAGAAAAAGGGTTCATCACATAAATAGAGTTACGGTAGTTTGATCTGTGTTCAGATTCGACCAATGCTTTACTGTATGCGAGGATTCTAACATACTGACATCCGAAAGACCTGCTGATGAAACTGTCAAAATGGTCTAACGAATATGGGTGGTTGGTCTGCTCGCAATACTGTCTTAAGGAGGAATGAGGCAAAACTGTTAGCGGAAGGTTTGTTCTGAAGGACCTCCTAAATGCTGATAAAATCTAATCTTCGTCTGCTTCTGAGTACTGCCAATGTGAAAATTCTGGCAAGTTCACAAGTATATTTGTAAACGATATTGGATCGTAACTCAGAAAGCAGTCGGTCTTTGAAGTGGAAAAATTACGAATTTGAAAGTTATTCCTAGGAGCAAAAAATAAAATCGAATTGAGGGTAAAATTAAGCTAGCAAGTTCCTGAAATACTGAACCATATCACCAGATGTTTTGCCAATAAAAGGAAGCGAGATACAGATTTTACATTTTTCCACAGTGTACATAGGTGTTTTCCTGGAGGAAATCACCTTGTTTAAGAAGCGTTCAGCCGCATTGTCAAACAGAAAACAGGGATATCCGTTGCACAAAAAGAATGAACGTAAAAAGTCTACCTCCAATGAAAACGCTTGGTAAAATAATTTAAAAGTTCTATGGAGAAGTGTATAAATAGAATTAAGCTAGTAAACAACAGGGCAAAAACTGAAAAAGCTACACCCTAAACGAGTGAAAGTGGGTTAGATATATGCCTTCCTGACATTTTGAGGTTTTCGTGCCCACTTCCTTCAATTTCCACGCCTTCTTCGCCATCCCTTCTTTGTATTTTCAATGCGCAGGGAATCCTGTTTGAAAACATACCCTGGGCATAGATTTTCAGTTTTCTACAGTCCGTACTAAATGATCTCTTCTCCTTGTGAGACGTGGTCCGAAACACTGAAGCACTTCTATCTATACCATCACTACTACTGCTACTTCAACTTGCTGTTTGAAAACCCTGTCTCATGTGTTGTATGCGAGTTATTTTGCATTGAACTATGTTTCTACGTGAGACCAGGAATCGTGAACCTCATAGCCTCTTCGCTCTGTCCTATTCAGAAAGCACTTCTCTACCCCCCCCCTCGTAATCGCCCGTTGATTGGAAAAGATGGAGACATTGAGCACAGATGAGTGTAACGGGTTCACTGCAAAGAAGGAAGTAGACAATTTAGAATAGATTTCCTTTCTGTGTCGAATGAAACGACTGAAGCGCGAGAACGAATTCTGCATCTTTATTTTCTATTCACGTTTGTGACTGCGGCACGCTTGTCTAAATTTTGTTTAGCGCATCGGATTTTCTCGTGCTCTCAGTGTTTATATCTTAGAGTTTTGTACGGTTTATCAACCGCTTATCATGCGAGCGTGATTTATGTTCGCTTATTTTTTTCAATCGATATTCTTTTTTTTTGTCCCAAAAGTGTAAACTATTTTACGTCTTTGCCATTATAATAAGTGAAACTTTGATTCTATCAGTGGAACACAGCGCTGTAATCTCATTTTATTGTCTGTGTCGAGATCTTGTCGGTTGAAGATATGGCGATAGCGACCATCCTGCTCGTGACTCAAAGATCGTGTTTCTACTGCCGTCAAATTAGTCAAGTATTTGTTTTCAGAAGTCTGTCGCATTGCACCCTAGTGGCTTAACCAATCCTCATCCTCGTGGTCTGTTTAAACTAAGCCAAAGATATAATTTGAGCATTGACTATCGCTTACCAGCATTGACTAATTTTCTGTCCTCGAAGCTTATATAAATATTTGGAAGAAGAAAACTCTGTTACAACGGAAGTGACATTTGCCGTGACAGTTGCATTGCATGCGGTCTTGTATTTTATAGCTCTTAAGGTCTTAAAGGAATAAGGAACATTTTGCTCGTTTTACCTGTATGTTTACGATCAATAGTGCAAGGAGTGAATGAGGACATGGAAACATTTCCTGCGCAATTATTGGAGAGATGGGACTTGTAGTGAACTTTATTTCTGCATTTGTTTTAGGAATCCACTTCCATACTGCAAAACTACCTAAATGCGAGTCTGAAATCATTACCACGCCTGGAACAAATTATTTTCTTTTATTTCTATCATCACCTCAAAAATGATCTCCAGTGACGCTGTTAACAAGAGGCATGTCAATTGGCGTGTCTTTGGGCACCGCATTTGGTAATCCGGTGGATTTGCATCTGGCAGCCTCTAATTTGGTGTCAGAACAAAACAACAAAGCCTACCATGTTTCAAAGGGAATTCAATCAGATTGAAAGTCCGCTTGGAGTAAACCGAGAAATTTTTGTGTGACGGAGACATGAACTGACTCCACTCGTACGACTTGTTGGGAATGTAGCGCATCGCAGCTCGGATGAGCCGTCGGATACCTTAAGTTCTTCGGCATTGCTCGTCATTGATTTTCGATGGATCTTTGTTGATGGTGTTTTGAGCTTGTTAGGCGAACTAGGGTGTTACTAAAATGTCTGAACACGTGCAATGTAGTCTTTTTGATTTTTTTAAAGCATTCCTAATAGCTATTATTCATTCTTATTCGAATTTTGTATCCCCAGAAGAACCATCATTTTGAGACTTGGTATTCACTAGGCTACTCTGTTCTGCACAGTAACTGCGAGCCTTTCATATTTGTATTATCTTGTCTAATATTGAGAAAAAATTCTACTTGGATAGGTAATGCAATAGTAAGGAGTGAAAATATCAGTCCTCAAATATACCTTGAATTTGTCTGTTCCTATGCATGTACTTGTGTTTCAAGTGCCACATGCGAATACGCATATTCTCTCACTGACAATAGAAAGGATAACATTTTTGGCAAGGAGAAGCAAAGTATTTTTATCGAAAGAAGTGGCGATGAAAAGTAACGTCAGCGTAACACGCCTGCGACAAGAATGTGATGTAGAAGCCTGCTGCGGTTGCCTGCTGTTTGCTCGCCGCCGAGAGAGCGTTCCATTGCCTTCGATATTGTGCAGAATACCTTGGGAGCTTCGCTGGCAATTTTGAGTTTTCTCACGTCGATCAACGTTCCGACGCGTTTCTCGTTTGTTATGACAGATGCGCGGCGTGCCGCAACTGGGAGTCACTTGACAAACTGTGTTTTTTACAGTGTATTTCTACTACCTTTTTCATTAGAAACTATGTAGTGTTGTCGGCAGTTCTTCGGGAGATTTTAATGCATTCGCTGTAGCACTTAGCACCGTTGGTATTGAAGATCTTTGACGACGGTTCTATGACGTGGTTGCCATTTCGCGTGTCCTAAGCCACCAGTGTCGCATTTCGAGTCCAGTCTGCTCGCTTCAGCATTGCATGTTGTCACGGGCCAAGAGCGTGGCAATCGTGATTATGTAAAATTGGATCGCTGCGACTTCCTGCTTCCCTCAGCAAGGGCAGTAAATTGAATAATTCCCTGAACAAATTTCATATAATTTTTTGTATGTATGTGGAGCTTCCGCGACAGGCATCGAATGTTGCTTAAAGTTTTAGCCCAAAGTCCTTAAATCCCCTTCTCTACGTATTTTTGTTCAATTTACCATTTTGAAACCATCGTCGCTTCACAAATTTGTGCTCTGATTGCCCTCAGCGTGCCCTGGAGCAGGCCAGGTATTGTTTTCAAAGTTATCTTGTCAGCGATAACAGTATCCGAAAGTACTTGATCTAATCTCTTCTCAGTAATATCTAGAGATACGAGTATATGTATTGATCCCTGATACACTATGATTTATATTCTCGGTAGAGATCAATAATTGTTTGGTTTGGCCTCATTCTAGCGTTTCAGTCTTCTGTAAATTCACGACTTAAATTGAGGTTCAATAATCGTATTTGCATATTTTTATAACGTATCAATCCAGAGCTAGTCATTGTTACCATTTGCTCCCTGACGTAAACTCTTCGTAAAGGGTCTATATTACGGTTTGTCTTGTTTTACTCGGGAGACACCACAATTCCCAAATTCATTTTCGATCCGACTCAGGGTTCCGGAGGTAAGGAAGGAAATGTTCTTATGTGAAAACCTCTACTCTCTCCGCTTAGGATATAGCAAGCTGTCCTTCTACTGAATAAATTTAAGGATATACCGAGTTAATTGGAGTTTTATGTATTTGTGCCAATCTGGATTCTGCTGTTTTATCATTTACTATTTTTATACGATTCTGAACCATCGCCTATTTCAAACATCTAGGGGTAGACAGGCTATAAGCTCGTCTGTAACATTGTAACTTTTGCAACTTAACTTTTTCGTGTTATATCGGGAAATGGAAAAAAATATTCATAATTATAAGTTTTAATTCGACTTCACACTTAATTTTAAGGCTGTAGTCTTACTGTAGGAAAACCCGATTGCACCATACTTTGTATGTGCCTGATTTCAGAATAAGCGATTTTTCTTTCTTTCTTATATACAAGTGTGCGGCGTGCAGACGCCTCATGCCCTCACCCCCCTGCAGGGAGGAGGGGGGCGTCCCCTAGTGCCCCGCACAGCGTGCCGTAGGTCAGCGAACTCCAAAGGGACTTAAAAATCTAATCTATTTCACAACGTATTAAAGTATATTTTGAAAGATGTGATGAGCTCTGAGGCTGCTGTCCAGCATGGGAAGTATTTTTTTTTCTTGTTTAAGAAAGTCACGGGCTTATTCATGTGCTGTCTCAGAAATATTAGGCTAAGAACATCAGTTTCATAATATTACTTGTATTGATATCCTAAATCTTACGCTTAGTTGTCCACGTCTTTGACAATGTAAATTGGGTTACTTTTTTAGGAGTGGAAACTATTCCAAGGGATTATTAAATTCAGTCGAGTTCTAGGTAAAAATTTCAATGCTTCTCACGTTTGCAAAGCATGGAAACAATTGCAGCACAATGTTAATAAAATGGCGTTCAGCTCTGGGAAGGCTGGGCGGTGACCGATGGTGCAAAGTGCAAGTTCCCGTCACTGCACGTACGGGCACTGTCATAAAGTGCTCTTGAATTATATTATACGTAAGAGTTGAGCATTATAAAGTGCAATGCAGTCGTAATCCTTGGGACTGACCGCATAATTTGCAGCACTTATTGCAGCTGCCTAGCGCTGGCTCAATTCTACATTTAGCTAGGCCTCATCTCTGCGACTCTTCCTTCTCTTTCGTTGAGAGCACATGGTATTTGGTATGTTTCTGCCCTCCTGCACCAGTGTCTTCAATTCTTTATCTGTGTTCTTCATTCCTGAAGTTTTCGTTTTATTGAAATGGTCCTTAGTATTGTTCGTTCACTTACCTTGACCACCGCTCATCACCGTTTTTCCAAGTGGCACTTTTTTCACTGGAACATTCTGATTAGCCAAGTTGTTAGTAAATAAAACTTGATAATTTCGTACGAATTAACGTCGCTTTAAAGCCTTGACTGCCCACAGAAAGCTTGATCCCGCTCTATAAAAAGAAGTCATCACCGCTCTATCTAAGCCAGTTCACACGGGTGCGAGGGGCAGTCTGTGATGCCGCGACCGTTTAGTGTGGAGGAGCCGCGAGATACCGAGTTGATGAGTCTCATCTATTATTTATGTCTCAATCATGAGGTGTATGAAGGACCCGCTCTGTTCACTCTCGCTTCAGAAAGGAAGGACGTGAGTATCAGTTTGTTTGAGTACTACATTTGAGTTGTATAGGTGGGAGCGCATTCACGTCAGCTATATTGTCCGCTCGTTCACTCCGGAAGTATCCATTATCGTGCTGAACCTTTCTCTGGGCTGCCGCGCCACTCTGTCAAGCTGCTCTCCTGCTCCTCCATGACACTCCGTCATCGCCTCGCTGCATTTCTTTTCGGCTTTGTTTTAGGACATCGCCGTTTTTTTTTGACTTTGTTTTAGGGCATTATCGTTTCTATTTAGCTTTGTTTTAGGACATTACCGTTTCTTTTTTGCTTTGTTTTCTATTTAGCTTTGTTTCAGAACATCGCCGTTTCAGTAACAGCGTAACTATCTTCGCCTATAAATTGTTGAGTGAATGAGAAGTACGTAACTAAGTTGCGAATAGCCATAATTTTTCATTCGATGGTAAAATAACGCTACAAAGTGCCATAATACATAGAACTTGGAGGTTATTGCAAGAATATCCCGACACTCGACGATAATATTGTGTCTTATTTCAAGTTAGTGTAAGCTTTTAACGAAATTAATTGGGCATTTTTTGCTGCCTAAATCCAGTGTTTTTTTTTAGAATTGGCGGCTGCTGAAGGTATTAAGTATAGTCAGTGGGTCAATGTTTACGAAATTTAACAGTTGGACTGATACCTGATCATATTCCAATGCAAAATCCGCGAGTTGGAATCACTCCTCGGTCCTTACACCAACACCGCTCGCCGAGGTTGAGTGCCTTTTTAGATGCATGCTCCGCCCAAGGTTGACGTACAGAGTCGGTGTCGAAGTCCGACACCAGACTTCGAAATATGAGTCCGACATCCAACGGTGGGAAGATGGAACTGCCACGTTGCTGTCAAGGTTTCGCAATTGGAAACCGGCTGCACTGTGTAGCTATATGCTTCGGGAAATTGCATTTTTGAACGATTTCGTTCCGTGTAAATTGCGCCCATGCTGCGATGCATGCTCAAAATATGATTGTCTTATTTTCGTTTTGTTTAAAATATGGATTCATAGATGTTAGTGTGTACTTTATAACAAACTACGGGGTTCCCACCTAGGCCTGCTTCATATCTACCTCCGGGTTTTTCTTAACCTTAAAGAGTATTCACAAAGCCTATTGAGACATATCTAAGCCATGATTATGCATTGTTTTAACCAAGACGGTCTTCAGTATTATTACATATAATGAGATCTTCTCCCCTTGAGCACACTCTGAACGGGTGTTCACATTCCCTGCGAGTGCGAGATAATGAATTTAGAGGGTAAAAGTAGTATATTTGAAACATACTGAAAATGGTTTGTCATTGATCAAATCGGGTGGAAATTCTCGTTTTTCATCAATAAGATTACGAAATTAAATTTGCACGGGACACAGAAATACACTAAAACTTTGTTCGGTGTGTCAGTGCAAAAAAATTGGAGAACACTGCTCTATAGAAGATTGTTTGTTCTTCAGCATATCTCAGAGATTTGGCGGACCTCGAGGATTACCGATCGTCTAGTACTTGGAGGGGTGGTAAGTTGGCACATCAGTGGTCGCTTGAAGGGGCTCCTACGAGTTATGTTTTGGATATACATAGGTAGGCCCAATGTCTCATTTTGCTCTTTTTTTCTTGATCGAGGGATGGTAGCATTTAGTAAAATCAAGTGCGACTTCATTTTTCTAATTTTCATCATTTCAAAATATTGTCTTCAAATTGCAAAAGGATTTTACGAGCAAATATCACCGTTGAATTTCTATGTAATAATTACACTTCAAGATCATGCGGTTGTCCCAGCCAAACGTAATTGTTCTTACAAGTAGATGGGATAGAATCATTTTGCAGTGCTAGAAGACAGTCACTTTCAATGTACCTATAGCGTGTTAAGAATGACATTCGAAGGAGAAGATTGTAAAGTAACTTCGTTCCACGAAGAGTTGCTAGTTTAAAAAGTAACTTGGTGATCTCGTCAGCGCTGCCAACAGTTATAACTTCCGTTAGTTCCAACGTTCCAAATGATTTTGACAGGCAGTGTAAATGTGTTCTCTGTGGGGCACATGCGTAGCAAAGGTTGAACAACTTCGTAAGCATTATTGTTTAGCTTATATCCAGCAGCAGCTGAGAATAGGAATTCGTGTGTAATCGAAAAGACAAGTTTTGGAGCTACGATTTAAGCGATTAGAGCCAAGAAAAACTGGTTTTTATGAAGGTGGTAGTTGCTGAAGCTATATTGGCGTTGCTAAATATAGCTTCAACTGGTAAAGTGTTTAGGCGACAGTCGAGAAATTTCTTACTATTTTCTGTCAAAGTTTGAGTTATTTGTGATGCACTAATATTTTCTAAACTTCGGCTCCAAAATATTACTCTCATTTTGATTAGACTACGTAATTTGTGCATTTGTTTGAAAGTATCAACAATAAAACAGGGACTATCTGCTGCATGCAAGTTCGTAGTCTTAAAAAACATTTGGGGATCGAAATCGCAAGAACGTAAAGGGATCAAATTCGCCGATCAATAGAATCATTTGAATTTATGTTACTGTTTATGTTGATTGGTACATTTTGCCTACATTCTGGCTCACCATGGGTTTTTCATTTCTTCGCCACGAGTTATAGAGGGAACCAATGCACCAATTTACCTGCTTGATCTCCGCACGTCGGCCGTACGCAGAATGTTTGTGAAGTGTCGTCATTATCGAGGCGTCGCTCGCGTTTTTGCGTCCATCTACAAAAACTGGTCGGCGCTTTGCTTGCGATGGAAGAAGCTTCGAAGTGAGAATGGCCCTAGACTAAAATTTCGCACATATTTGAATATATGCATGCTTACATGTATGCATGTTTCGTTGGACGAAGGTATGTATATATTTACAAGCACGCTCACAGTGTGTGTTGTGTTAGAATTAACAGAAGATGCGAAAATAAATGGGAACAAATAAATTCTTACTTGATAGCAACAAGTTTTTAAGAGAACACAAAGAAAATTACGCCGTTGGGGATACTGTTGTGATAAGAGCCGAGATTAATCGTCAAGGTGCTGTACATTCTGTTCTGGAAGAGGTGCCTTTGTAATGCCTTTGAGACTGGGCATTTGGACCACCAAATAAGGCTGATGTTACAGGACGGAAAATAAATATTTGAGAGGCTCATTGAGCTTCATGTTGTGCCTATATGTATTACTCTCTTATTTTTCAGGGTCGGCAAAAACGGCTTGTTTATTGTATGTCTTGTCCAGGTATGAAAGTAAGAATAAGCTTGAAAATTAAAAAGAAAAGATTTTGGCCGGTCTTTGTTTGTGTCGGTTGAAAAAATACCTAACTGGCAAACTTTCGACGAGGAAATAGTTTCTTTTTTAACATCCAATAATGGTATTTTCATACTAATGGAGTTTTAGCTTTGTAAAAATTTAGAATATTGGCAAAAGTTCTTACCACAAGTTGTTGGAGTTCTTCAGGTAAAATTTTCACTCAGTTGTGTACTGAGTAAATTTTCTTGCCCATAATACTCATAAAACCCTTACTTAAATGATGCTTTCGACCCTCATGACCACAATCATTGAGCTCAGTAAATTCCTATCAAGTTCCTGTAGCAACTGCGCATCAATATCTCCTCTGGCCGAGGCATTGTACGTTGCCAGTACTGTATTCGCGAGACCGGCCGTACCCTCTGGTCTAGTGAAAGGACCTTAGTCTTGATCTGACATGCTGACATTTGAACTTTTGCATATGCTTCAAGGATCGAGAAGCAGTGCGTGCTTATTTACTGAAATTTACTGCTCTGCGTTGTATACATAGGAGTGCCGCACATCTGTTCGCATCATCATGTTGCAGAAACTGCTTGTTCTGGTCATGAAGTTCTTCTTAGCTCGTTGTAAGTGGTCCGACCAGTCCACTCTGGTGCTTACAGCCGCTGCATCAAGACCGGCACGTCTTTTGCCGAACACGTGTTATTTTTAGGCGATTTTCTTGTAATTTTATTTTGAGACGTGTAAGTACACTAGGAAATAGTCAGTCTATACTGCGAGAGGTCAAGGAAGAATAAGCCGATTCATTTCAAGCTTTGTTGTTGAAAATGGAAAATTAGTGAGCTTGTTCATTGAAAATTGGTAAATACAATTTGGTCAAGACGAGAACACTCGTCCTTGCAGGTGAAGGCTACTGAACTCGAGCGCCGCCACCTGACGCTAGTGTACTTTTAGCCCGACGATGGCGCTTGGAAAACATGCGTCGTACTTGACGGCAATGTTTGCATGCGACTTCCGTTTTATGATTTGTTGTATAGATTTTCCAAATTTATATTTTGTTCTCAGAATGCCACGTCCGAATAAAAGGTATACATAAACTTTATAACCTGCTGCTGCTGTTACGTAAGATAGTGCATAAACTGTTTGGAACTTTTAAATGTAATGTAAAGCTTGATATTCAGTCAGATGATTCGGTCCTTTTTCACAGCTGCTTGTAGCAAAAGAAGCAAAAGTTTCCATCGTTACTGGAAGTTCAAAGACGGCTGACAGGTACTCAGCATAATTATAATACGAGGCGCTGCTCAGCAGGCTGAAAGCTCTCATCATCAACTCTTCATTTCAGAAATAGAAAACGTACACTGTTCGACCATTTTGTGACTTATAGTTAACGTTAATTCTATGCAATTGTGAGTATCCTATCTGCAAATGTTTTGTTATATATTTGATGACCACACTTGACTAGTAAAACAGTTTATTACATTTTTTTTCGTATAGTCTTCTTTTCAATCGTCACGTGATCAGTCATGAGTGTTCCTGTGTGTCATTCTATAGCTCAGTGTTTACCCTTACGGATGGGCCTCAAGATCTTTTTCTTTTTCAGAAAGTTTGCTGCATGTAGGACGTAAATCCATCGTCGTTGATCGTTTTGTTTTATTCTACTATGATTTTTCGTCTAGATGTTCAATGTACACTTAATTTCAAATCATGCTATTCAATGATAATTGTTTCAAGATAACCTTGACTTACATCGTCTCAAAATCATATGCAGAAGTTCAAATCGACTGCTAAAAGCTTGGGTAATTTTCACCGTTGTATTTCACATTAGCTGAGGACGTCGCAAAGTCGGCCGCCTGTGCGCGCGTCTCCCCCGTAGGTCTAAGAAGTTAGGCACGATGGCCTCATCAGAGGCGGACACACGGTCGTCCTCGCCTGAAGACTTGGACCCGCCCACGACGACCTCGTCAGTGTCTGCAGACGCGGTCCTCATGCCCAACCCTGCCTCTCCTGTCCGTATCCGCTTCCCAGAAACAGAAAAATCTGGAATCTACAGCGAAGAGGAGAAGAAGGCAATGTTGAAAGGTTCTGATAAGGCTGAGTCTGACGATAATTCCAATATTAAAATGCAACAACGTCTCGGTCTCTGGAATGGAGTCGGCATAATAGTTGGCATCATCGTAGGTAAGTCGCTGTTATTATAATTTAGCCCTGTAGGGCATGTAGGCTCTGATTTTTAATGTTTATCAGTATAAGTAGTATTCGTTGTTATAACTGGGGTTCATGGGGTAGTGTTTTTGGGGGGCTTGTGAAGATATAGTTTTCTAAGGTGAGCTCGATATTTTCTTAATGTCTTGCCTCTCAAGAGGTAACTGATGGACCGTAGCCGTAGAATTAGGCTAGTTCATCCCATGTATGGGAGGACGTGCCACAAGGGATCCCATTTTGAGGCTTCGAGAAGGACCGCACTGCCCTCGTAAGTTTTCAAAGCCCTAGCTGGGCCCTCGGGACGTCTTTCCTAACTTTCTATCGCGCCCACATTGCTGCTTCCGTTTTTTCACTCGACTGATAAACGGCTTCTTTTGCTACTGGAAAGACCCAAAAGCTTGTGAAAATTTTTAGGTACTTGAGATAGTGCAGGTATTTTTTTCGACAGCAAATTATTTCCCCTAAATTAAGTGTAAAGGTCAAAAACGTTTTTTCATAATTTATCTGTATACTTTTAAAGATTAAAATTGCTTATGATGCCGTTTGAAGTTTCATCTGCAGAGTATTGAGTCGTTAATCCTTGACGGCAATTTAATTACTACCATCTAGTGGGAATAACGCTATCGGGCCTCTGCAGCAGGGTTGGTTCCAGAAAGCGATATGGTACTTTATTATATAGGGTTAAAGTATTACGCATACTTTTAATTTTTACGTAGTGATTATCAGTTCACATGAAACTTACTTACTCTGAAAAATATTTCAAGGGATAATTCACAGGGTACTTTTATTGTGTTTTGTGGGATATTCTATATTACTAACCTTGGTTCGTTTTTTGCTCAAGTTTTCCGTTCTTATATAACATATGTACGGTACTAAGGTAATTATTTCACAACCTAGAGTGTGTGTGATGACTCATTGTATTAGAATTTTTTGTTGGTTGTATTTTTCGTGGTTTATTTTTGCTTCTCTTTACATCTTATAAATGTATGTTGTACATGAGTTCCTCCTCTCAGTTTACATAATTTAAGACACATATTGTTACGCAAAAACCACCTAATAAATTCCACTGGTTTCCAGACGACGAAAGCGGTTGGATATGCTTCATTTTCCATTTCCGCCCAGGCATTTTCCTACTAAGAAACATTTTATGCACTGAAGGGATTAGCAAGTCAAACATTAACGAGTACACAAAAGTACCAAAAATATGTACAATTGATTAAGGCGTTCTGTTTGAATAATTTACCTTCGCTTCAGTAGTGGCAGAATACATTAAGGCCCGAGTTGAGGGTGCCAGAACTGTCAGATCATGCAGAGACGGTCGAAGTTGTTGCGCTGGCTTACAAGGCTGAATGTATTCTTTCGTGAGAACTCGCTCTTGTGTACAACTGGGACACTGTATATTGGGTAACTAGGCGAAGTTTCGCAATGTTCCACGCATCGATTGCTCCTTCTTCAGTCCAACCCTAACGTTGATAAGCTCAAATCAGAGGTACATGCAATGCTATTTTCACATATGGTTACTCAATTACTATATCAATGAAAGTCATTCATTAGTTTCATTTCTTCACCTTCTCTAATAGTATTCCATATTGTCATTGGAATAGACCTAAATATATTTGTTAAATTTCTTTACAGGAGCTGAGATTTAATTTGAAATTTGAATTAAAAGTTAAAATGCCTTTAGCATTGTTCATAGCAATGTTTTTCGATTGCGCCATCGAATTGGCCTGCTACTCGCTGCTTAACTTGGCAAAGCAGAGAACGTGGCGTCAACGTACGTTCATACGATTGCTTGTTTGCTGTCAAATCCCATTTGCGAATTCCCTCATTTATTCATTGATTCGTTCATTCATTCGTTGAATTCGCGGGAATAGCCTTTATTTAATATCATTTGAATACACAAAAGTTAGTCTTTCTTTCATCTCGAATGTATTTTATGAAAATATTGTCGCGCTCGCGCGACCTGCACGTCTCTGACCGCGCTGCAGCTCTAGCCAAGATTTCGCCGCCGTACGCTGTCGCATTGTTGTGCTGAGCGGCTGCATTGTCGCCAGCGATGCTCATAGCAAGTCGTGGCAAGTGCGTAGTTATTCCTGAATGAATTGTTACGAGTTTGTGAGGACCTATTATTTCAGTTGACTCGAAATGAAAGCTTAGACTTGGAGGATGATGATGGGTTGTCATATTATGCGTGCCAACTCAAGAGCTTTGCGAAAGAGTTCATCTGTTGATGGTTACGCTTTTTGGAAGAATTCCTAGCTTTTTGAAAATGAATAAGTGATGTTTGTATCTTCAGGATTGATTTATATATTTTGGTATGTTTTGTCCAGTTCTAATGTTGACAATTAGTGTATCCTAAATTCGACGTTTCGAACTAGTGCGTGTATTCGATGTCTATATCGTCAGCTCTGATAAAAAAGGTCCATTGTGAATGCTCTTCAGCATCCAGTACCTTTGACTGATATGAGGAGTGTGGTATTTAATTTAACTGCTACCACGTCTATATAATTGTAGATTGTAGGTATACTTGATGGTGGTGTAGGTTCATTTTAACATTCATTTACAAAAGTGTCTGAAGATTCCACCATTTCTACATGCATTGGTCGTTAGGTACCCTTCGCTCGTGTAAATATACCTAATTTTTTCACGGCAGGTTCTGGCATTTTCGTGTCGCCGACGGGCGTCTTGCGCTACTCAGGTAGCGTTGCCATGTCGCTGATCGTGTGGGCGGTTTCGGGCATCTTGTCGCTCGTGGGTGCCCTCTGCTACGCCGAACTGGGTCAGTACTATTACTGGTCTTGGCTGCCTTCTATTTTTGTACTGCTACTCTTGGCTGGCTTGTATTTTTGTACTGCTGCTCTTGGCTGCCTTGTATTTTTGTACTGCTGCTCTTGGCTGCCTTGTATTTTTATGCTACTGCTCTTGGCTTATTTCTATTTTTGCACTGCTACTCTTGGCTGGCTTGTATTTTTGCATTGCTACTCTTGGCTGCCTTGTATTTTTGTACTGCTACTCTTGGTTGGCGTATACTTTTGAGTTGAGTGTTTGATCACGTTGGCTACGCCGAAATGGAGCAGGAACCTCATTATCAAAACCAGTTACGAATTCCCAGCGATCAGCTGGTAGTGTAAGTCCAGCTGAGTGAACGTAGCTACGATGTGTGCTATTATCAAATAAGTTACGGCGAGATTTTCGCGTAAATTTTCACGCGACTTTGCGACACCTCGGAGCTCACAAAAGTGGAGTTACGTTGAGCATAAGTGCATATACTCACGGGCTGCTGGCCGAGATTCATGTGATAGCTATGCTTTCTCCAAAAAAAATTGTGTTGAACGTGTATGAAAATTACGAAGTGTTAATTACGATTGTTACAATTTATTTGCTATTGTGGTTTCCGTTGCTCTCATTCGAACTTCATAATTTATCCATATTTCATAGAAAGAAAAAAACTGTATTTGCTTAGTGTATTAAAATGATAGAAATTTCTTGCACAGGCACATAACATTTATTTTTAAAGTCATAAATTGAAGGGTATTCTTATCATAATTCTGTAGAGACAGTCAAGTGTGATGATTTAAGAGGAATTGCCAGGAAATCTATGTTTAATAAAACAATGAGAAACAACAGAGTCTCTGATACGAGGTCTGAAATTAGTGAAAGTCATAATTTCGTCTTCGCAAAAATATGGTCGACGTTTGTCCGCTTCCATTATCACGTGACTAGTAGCTACAATGTCAACAAATCCTGGTCCTGCGATTGGCTATATGCCAAACCGCTCCGACAATACCATTTTGCGTAAGTTCTCGCTAAAATATCTTTGATTATACTAAAGTTACGATCAGCATATCCTGAACGTTTTCCACGCAAGTCCGACAACTTACGATAGTTTTGACAATCCGGCCCCAGAACTGTGAATCCTCTTGAGTCGCGGAGGATAACTGAAATTCCAGCATGAAATAATAACCCGTTTGGGCGTCCCTCTTTCTTCAGCTGCGCATCAAGCTACGTGAACTTTCAAGTTGTGAATCACTCTTTCAGTTATTTATGTTCAGTCTCTTAACTAAATTTCATGTCAGTGAGAAAACCTAGCCAGGAAGGTTTTTAGAACTGATAATACATATTTTACTTGTGTTTCAAAATGACAAAAATGTAGACTTAATGCTCGCTGATGCCATTGGCTGACATTTTAATGCATAGAAGACTGAGAGAAATTTGATGAGCAACTAACTCAGTGTGGGAAACAACCGACTTCAAGGTTGTGTGGCACCTATAAGGGACTAGGTATGCCACATAACTTTGGAAGCTTTGAAATGTATATGCCCGGTGGCCCCCATCACTTCAAGATACGCAGTAGCTTTGCGAGCTGCGACGGCGTGTGACGCCCTGCGGTCTGCACGCCGCTGCCCAACACTTTATCTAATCGTTCAGCTTGGATCAAACCCCGGTTTTATCGACAGTTGATCATTGCGATTCGTAAAATTTATTCCGATTGTATAAGAATTCTGAAGTCTTGCGAGCTTAGTGAAATTATACTTCCACATCTGCTGGAAGTGTGATTAGATTGATATTTTGTGAAGAAATACGTTTAACTGAGGCGAACAGTATAGTGTTGCAACTTAATTGCAACCGCGTTTATGGTTGTTGGTTGAAGGTAGATAAAATTACTATAATTTGATGTCAAAATTTACCAGCGAATATTACGTTGGCAATTTGTCATTTTCCTACGTATTCATTTTAGAGAATGCGCAATTTACTGCAGAATTCAAGGTTGTTTCAGATTCATGTTTCTGAAATTCAACCGCCCATATTCATTTTTTTAGCTCATGGTTCAGCTTTGATGTCACTAAAACACCGAAGTTAAATTCCTTTTTAACACGAACATTTAGCGATTGTTGGCAGTTTGATTGCATCCTAATAGCTTGCTTATTTTATCTGAGCTTAAATGCTTACGCTATCCTTATCTTTTTTCATTCATTTCCGTGCAGTTGAACGGACGGCTTCTGTTACTTAACACGCACAACACGTTTGCGTTGCTTGCTTGAGCCATCACTAATTGCCGTGCTCACAGTCTGCCAATGCTGCACAATTTTATAATGATTCGTGTCTTTGTTTGCACACTCGGTCTACCGAAAGAGGTCGATACCCTCTTGCAGATTGTACCTTACCCTCTGATTGAGTTTTTTCTATTGTCAAATGAATTAAATTTTTTCGTTGAATGTATGAATTAGAATGAAATATTTCAAAATATCTGAAATGAACTCTATTGAAGCTGACTATACTTATTAGAAATTTTAAAATGAGTCATTTTGACCCTAATGGTACGAACAACGTAATTTGGACTCTCCGTTCCTAGGCTGATTTCCAACAAAATTCTAAACAATACGTACAACTTTGACGTCATATTTTTGTCAGTGTCGTCAATAGCACGACTCTAAATTCGTATGCGTTGTGCAGATTTTGCTGAACACCAGCCTAGGCGCGATACGTCCAAATTACAATGTTTTTAAGATAGTTTTTATGTCACCGTAAATGATTTTTCTCGATAGAAAAACATTCCTAATCTATCCGAGTTCATGTTTGCTTTTTCGTTTTGCGTTTTTTCCCCAAGTATTCTGCTTGAAGTACATACTACGTATGTCCCAGTATGGATGACACCGATTAAGGAGGTTTTAGGAAAATAGCAATCCATACATAGCTTGATTCTTTCACAGACCTTCACTGCATGAGTTATTGTAGCCCCTCATTCCTTAAATAGATGCAATAACTAAACGCTGGCAGTTGGAAATAAAATGACTTTGAACTTATTTATTAATACAAGGGTAAGGCAGATCTGCTATACACAGTCGTCATAGAATGTGCATTTTCAGTATTATCCATTTGTAGGTAAATTCCGTGAGCGTCAAGTTTAACGCAGTTGAGGGTTTAACATGCACTTCACCTACCAGTGTCACTGATAAATTGAAAAGCTCTCAGACAATTTAAATTCTAGTAATTTCAGTTATCACAGCTGCTTCACTGTTGTCTGGTTATTAACGTGTTTTTATCGCTTGAACCTCGCATTGAAAACAGAAGCTTGGGAAATATTTATTAGAAGTTCTAGGTAAATTTTAATCATATATCATCTTCTCCGGTGTCGGTTATAATATGACTCACATCGGCTTGGAAGAAAAAATAAGCTGCAATTTGGCTCTTGACTATATGACTTGACTTAAGTGAAATTAAATCTTGGAAAAGTTCCATTTATATCTTGCTCACTTTTCAGCATCTAGCCGCGTAATTTTTTATATTCCATCTTCAAAACAGTAGCTGGTACTACGAAAGGGCATATATTGCATCTTATTTTTCTTTCCGTAGCATGTTCACCGCACTTTTAAAGCAAACTACACGTACATAATACTTGCTTAATTTGTTACAGCATCTCGCTTGAGTGGTGCAGCAGTTCGATGTAGCTCTCTGCTGTTGGCACCGCGTCCGTATTCTATTGCTGTATTTCCTTTATATTCGAGAATTTATGCCCACTTAAAAGCAATTATACTTGGAGTGTCCGTGTACTTTTGCTTAGTGCAGAGAGCTGTTCAGAACACGATAACTCTGCTCGCCGGGACATGTTTATTGCTACCGATGGCCTCAAAGAGATTATCTTGAGAAAATGATTAAATGAACATCACAATGAATATTAACAGAGGCATGTCCATACTGGTGCATTGATGTGAGCTCATTTCCTTGCGTATTAACTATCAAGGGGTGCCCTGCAGGGGATTATTCTTAAGCGTATTCTAGGAGTAAACGCTTCGTTCTTGACGTCCTTGTGCCTTATCCAATATCTGTTTATCTCTAGGAATGACCATCCGTCTATGGCAGGTCCTTCCACTCATCATACAATTAGCTGTCTTTATTGAACCAGTCTTGGCGAGCTCAACTTGGTAATTGGGAGACCATCAATACACATGCATTCTTCGTATTTATTTTATTAGGATAAAGATCACTTATACATAAATCCCACACTGAGGCTATAGCTTTGACAGGAACCTCTCGATTTGAGTTTGTCTCACAAATGAAAAAAAAATCTCATTCAAAACAAGGAATTTTAGGTGTGTATTACAGATTGTTCACTCGATATTTTCATCCACTATCGGCCTAGCTATTTCACCTTCACCGTAGGAAAAGAATGATTTTTACGTGGTAATTCTGGGCCGAAACACTCAACCTGAGCAGCCTTGATAAGTATTGAGAAAATCATTGACTCCAGTGTTTTTTTTTCATTAAAACGCGTTTAGCGTTAGGTCAATTTTATTACATTCTCTTCAGACTCTTCTTAGAGGTTAGGTATTTTAATTCTCATGAGTTATCGAAAAAATGATTTTTAAACAGAGAAGGCCAAAAAATGTACTCCTTGTTTGTAATTTATTAATTTAAGTATGGGAGACCCGTGCACGCGCGCAAATTGTCTGTAAGCGCCTCCCACCCACGACTAATTTAATAGTTGCTCTACACTTCCGCATGGGATTAGTAAGAGTAAGTCTTTTTTCTTGTCAAAAATATTAAACTACATTTAGTGAGTATATATTTTTGCATCCTTCTATAGATACAATTTGATAAACGCTAGTGTATATGTAATGTGTCGGCCTTGTAACGATGAATCTTTCATACGCATTCACCATCAGTTGAAAAAACTTAACTGATTGGACATTTATATTTAACATCCGAAATACGAGATTTCCTTTAACTATATCAGTGGAAATGCTGCCCATCACTCATGATTTTATCAGTTTGAAACAAAAGCAACATTAATCGTTTTGTGCCTCCCCAGGTACGATGATCTACCAAAGCGGCGGGGACTACGCGTACATCAACTATGCTTTCGGGTCCCTGCCGGCGTTCCTGTACCTTTGGGTGGCGCTGGTGATCATCATGCCCACCGGCAACACCGTCATCGCCCTCACATTCGCCAACTACATCCTGCAGCCCTTCTTTGCTGGCTGCGTTCCTCCCGACACCGCCGTCAGACTACTCGCCGCTGTTGTCATTTGTGAGCACTCAAGACTCCTTTGTGCCTAGAGTTGCGAGCAAAAAATTTAACCGTTCACTGTGGTTAGAGCCTTAACTCTTACTCTTGGAATGTACAGGCGATGAGTCGAGGGATGAGTACTAATTGTCCTGTTAGTGGTCACCGCTGTTATCGCTGAATGCTGTGTATAGACTGGCACACATGCTCGTTTTGAACCAGGCTTCAATTTTATGTGCTATTAACGAACTTGACTATGATGATTAGTGCTAGAGTTTAATGTACTGCTTACGCTTTTCTCAATTGCTTAATCAACTGTCTATACATTGTAAAGTGTACAGTTGCATAAGATAATCCTGGCGGATTTACATCTGCAGGAATACAGAGACCTTATTTTCATATCAAGAATATGATACCTTGATCATACGTCATTGCACTACCTTGTTATAGCAAAAGGCGTAAGTAATTTTCTTCGAAAACAAAAGATGCATAATAATTTTTTATTTTTTTCTGACTCACTAGTTGATGTGAATCTCGATGAGTGCATGACTTCAGATGAGAACTTGTATCTGTATGCAAAGATGCGTCAGGTGTGATACACTTAGATAATATCAACCTAGTCTCGTTATCAATAGGTCTGGAAACTAATTACATTTTCATAGAAAGGTCATAAAAGGACTGTAAACAGTTTTTCTCTACATTCTAAATCACGATTTTGATTCAAGCCCTATCGTTGTTGATGTTACGTTCGAATTGAAATACTGAGCCGCCAAACTGAATGGTCGTCACTCCTTGATTAGAATAAAATTGCGGCTTATTTTGGAAGAGGGTGCTACATTCTCAAGCGTAAGTTCATGTGCACAGCAAATTCTTCTTGTCCGCGGTTTCTAAATTTGAAGTGCTTGTGAATAGTTCAACACAACGCATTTTACGTACGTGCCAAACGAGGTCATTACTCGTGCTTAGCCACTGGTCTAATAATTCCTTTCAGTCGAAAAATTGTCAACTTGATTGGACTATCTATTGTACGTCACAGTGGGAAGTTTAAACCCTTCAAACAACTGCTGATGCGTACGAGCATTAGGTTTACGATTATACGGACGGACTTAGCAGAAAATTGTTGAAACGTCTGTAACTGTGTGTGTATCTTTTTGAAAGTCGTATCGTGAACGGAAACAAATGTACATTCCATAACGTTCATGTCCTGTTAGGGGTCAATGAAATAGCTCCACTGATGAACAATCTATAAGAAGATATTTTATTGAAGTGTTTTAAACTTTTCCTCCATTTACCCTTGGCTGACGTGATTGAGTGGAATATTTTATATTAAGGAAAATATGTAATTACTTGCCTAGCACCCTTTGATATATTTTGTTATAAATTTTTTCACTTTCTTATAATTAGTGACGATTATGGCAGTCGGGCTTCTCAAGCAGGCCGATAAGTGTCATTTGTAAAGTAGCCATGTATTTATCTACTGTTTCAATCCCGCCAACACTGACCTTAACTATTCAATAGCTTTTCTATTGAGTCTAGTCAATATAGTTCAAATACTTTTTGCTTGGTGCCTTGCAGTCGTGTTTCCCTCAGTGGGCATAGGATAGGCCACAGGCAATAGGATTCAGTTAATTTGCCAATCTAATGTTATGGGAGTTGGCGTCCCCAGGAGGGTACGGGACACCGGATTACAAGTTCACATAAAATGCGTTGTAATTACATTTCTATTGACACATTTTGGTCCATATGACCTACCCGTGGGTCATTGCGATTTTTCGAAACAGCCAAATGCCTCGTCTGTGAATCATACATGTATTCTTATTTGTATATTTGCTAAAATGAAATTCGAGCTACTTTGTGAAAGCTGAATGGACATTTTGCAGAAAACTTGGCTACTCACGCAACATGTAAGGCTTACTCAGTCACTCCAAATATCAAAATCCTACAGCGGTTGGAGACACATCTTTTCTGAGGCGTAGGGAAGGGGAACTTGCGAACTTTGATGTAGCCACAAATCTGACGTAGTCTCGCAACCCTTCATCTTTTTAAGTACGAGTTTGGAGACATAGACAAGAACGTACTTTGACGTAGCTGAGTCAAACCGCGAAAGGCTGATACGAGTGCCTCAAAACCTGTGTTCTACCCTAAAAGTCCTGCTTAGATGAATAAGCAGAGGTGGGTGCGCGAACTGGCGGTCATCTTGTCCCCTCCTCACATAATTCATATGGGGGGACAGTTGAGGTGTACGATTATCTTGCCGGTCTAAAGTTGTTCTTATCAAACTAATCGATGACTGACGTGACCAAAGAGTATAGAATACCGCGCTCTTGCCTCATGCCGATTCCGTTCGTTCAATCGTGCACAGTTTGCGCAAGATTTAACTCTTGCTTCTGAAATGATAATTTGTCTCAAAGTTAGTGAATTTATAAAAGTAAGAATATCTGTGGCATCGCGAAAATGTTTTTTCGGCATGAAGTTTTGTCTTACTTTTTCTTTCTCTCTAAACCGCTCCTTGCTTCAGGTTTCTTAACTTGGGTGAACTGCACCAACGTCGACTGGGCCACAAAAGTTCAAGACATCTTCACCGTAGCCAAGATCGTAGCCCTGATCATCATCATTGGAGCGGGCATATACTGGCTGGCCAGTGGACACACCGAGAACTACAAGCACCCCTTCGAGGGCACCTTGTGGGAGGCGGGCGCCATTGCCACCGCCTTCTACCAGGGGCTGTTCTCTTTTGCTGGCTGGAATTATCTTAATTTCGTCGTCGAGGAACTCAAAAATCCTTACAGGTACGGTTTTCGACACTAATTTTCCTCAATTTTTCCTATTGAACATTTGAATCTCTCAACTGCGGATACTGCATGTTAATGGATATCGGAATCGAGGATATAATTTCTAGTCTGAATACATATTCTATTGGCCAGAATGTGCCGTACAAAAATGTAGAATAGTCGCATGTCTACGTATAATCTTTCTCTGCAATTAATCTGTTAATGAGAAGCTCAACTGTACTTGCAATATTGTTAGTGACAAACTTTCCTAAGTTTCAGTTCTAAGTTAACTAAGGTTTTAAGTTGGTTTCTCATGTAAAATGGGTTTCTTATCCAAAAATTTAACTCTTTTCTTACATTTTTCTGTGAAGTGCAATGTTGTTTTCCTCCATTGTAAAAAAATACCATTAGCTGAGCGAGTCTTCGGTTACGCATCAGAATTTTTTAAGTGCTGAGCTACGTTTCTGAGTCGTTAATATGGAGACAAATTAGTTTACCTGTCTTGTTAGCTATTTCCGATGTTCGCAGTAATACGGTTTCCACTCTAAAGATTTTCATTGCAAAACTTAAAGCTAAGTTTTTTATTTTTTATTAGTCATTTTATTATCATTTATCATTATCGTAATTTTTCACTTGAAATTCTCTTTGGAAAACAGTCTCTGAATGCATATTATAAACTTTTTAAAGCTTCGAACATCTTTTACAGAGATATTTCGCTTCACTGTGAAAAATAACTCGTATATTAGGGCATTTTGTAAAGAACGCAACCTGGTTTGTATTTTAACATTAAACACAATTTTACTTTAAATTCAAAAGTGGCCCTTTAAAAAGTGTTCGACCTGTGAACTTGTTTTCGTAAAGATTAACCTATCCACGGATTGAGCATTATCGAAGAATTTTTAGCGTCCTATATTTATTACAAACTTTCTTTAAATTACAGGTTTGGTGGTGACTTTCTTTTAGGTTTACTACATGCCAACGTCGAGGGTATTGTTGAAAGAATATTGTGATTATTTATATAACTGACTATTACATAACTTCTTTGGTTGAGTTTGACAAATCTATCTTAACGTATAATCAAGCAATACGGTTTTTGTTTTAAGTCAAATGCTTTATTCATGCAATAAGTACGCTTCACGATTTTCAGGAATTTGCCGCTGGCCATCATCATTTCCCTGCCCATGGTAACGCTTGTGTACTTCCTTGTCAACGTCGCCTACTTCGCTGTGCTCACTCCTTCCGAGATCCTGTCGTCAAATGCCGTCGCCGTCGTAAGTTTTGCCAACCATTCGTTTATTGTGTCCCTGTAAATTTTAGTCAGTCCGTCGTCGCACTTGAATAACTTGACGCTGACTTTCTTTTCAGTTTGTTGGCTGCATAGAGATCGCTGTGAGCATTGTCTACCTCGCTAATTTGACATGACACGAAGCTCGGAAGTCTTGTTACCTGTTCGAGTTAGCGAGTGTCGTTTTCGAAGGTGCAGGTTGGGTACCACTTCCGATTTGCGCAGCATTTTCATGGTTCCACTCGATATTGAATTATCAATTTCAGTATTCCAACTTCAAATACATTTTACGTTTATTTCAAAGCAATCCGCTCTGCAGGATGCCCAATCAGTCACTAAATATCAATTTATATACAGCTCGTATACTCTGTGTCAAACCATAGCTGTTTAACCCGGGTCCCATCGTCTCTCACACTCGAGCTTAATTAGACACAATTCTGTGTGCGAACGTGCAAATTAACGAAATGAGGCTCGTTTCGACTAAAATTGCTCAAATTCGACTAACCCCACGGCCTGCGACACCAGACGTACGATCCCCGACGTTGATAATACACGACCCATCGAGCGCAAACTTTTGCCTTCGTAGCACATTACCATGACCTATCCTATTAAGTGCAGACCTATCGAGTGCCAAGTGTTATCTACATAGCTACACGCCTTGACAACTAATATGCATTAGACATTCACTACTCTGCACTCCTCGGATTAATTTTTCTCAAGCGTGTCCTGTAAAGCGCATAAAACGCGTTCGTTTTGTTTTTCACCCTCTGATTTTTTATGCAGTTTTCTGACCGACGACTACCTCTTAGGCAGCCACTATAAAACCTCATTAGCACGATCTAACTAAATTCTTGTTTCCCAATTCTGCTGCAGTTTTCATCATCACCCTAAAGCGTCGTTTCAACAACACGTGGACTAATAACTTTTCACACTGAGCTTCTGTTCCTTATTAAGCTGAGAGCTAGGTAAAATTTTGCGCTATTGAAAATAATGACTATAGTTAAATTGCCACTGTACTGGAGCTTTGGCGTGTTGCTGTTTACGCGATCGCATCCATGCTCTAAGCGAGGTTTGTAGCTTCGCAGAACTTCATGAACATCAAAGACGGTCTACATGATGGTGTTCCTCACTGTGTTTGACACTTCCGAAGTTTTTATTTTGTTCATAGTGAAATCTTGATAAACTATGAATATAGTGACGAAACGGTGAAGAGTACGGACACTATCCACAATACGTAGCAGTATGTGGAACAGTACTACAATTTATAATGTGTCTTTTGCTTCTTTACAGCCGGTTACGTACACTTTTACACCTAGAATTAATTTACAGCATTTGGTCTCAATGTATCCACTGATTAAATGATTTTATAGTCTTTTCGATTCATACTTTTGCTCCCATAAGCCCCCAGGGGAGTACTGCTAGGATACCTCAGCTTTAGATAGGCCTTCGGGACTTCTGTCTTTCGTGCCCACTTTGCTTCCTTCCGTTTTCATTCCTTCTTCGCTATTTCTTATTTGTCTTTTCTTGCTCTTCCTTCTTAACTTGCTGTTTCTATGCGCAGGGGATCTTGTGTGGGAACACACCCTGTGCATAGAATCCCCGTTCTCCTAAGTCCATACTAAATGGTCCCTACTCTTTCGGTGCGAGATAGACTGAGTTTCTGAAGCGCTGCTTTCACTACTACTACAACTACTACTTGCTCCCATAACAATGAAATGAAGCACTTCTGAGTATCGTTCCTAGTTTATTTTCAATAGTAGAAAACACGTGAGTTTCCACTGTTCACCATTCAAAGCAAAATTTTGAGTCGCCAAAGAGTATCTTCTGAAGTGGGTATGTCCTATAACCATTAAGAAAGTTATAAGATCCTTGTTTTTTAATGTTAGTGTTCTTATCAGTTGTACTTATTTCAGTACTGTTGCCATAAACAGTAATTAATTGCATTAATTTGTATTGAATTATTTACAACCAAATATATCATGCAAGCCACAGAAGGCTCGCTGCTAATTTGTGCAGACCGTGTACGACGGAAGCATCGCCTTGGGCTGGGGACAGTGGTGGTCTACTTTTTTAGTGCTTGAGGAATTAGTGCTCTGAAACATCCCTGTCTATTCCCTCTTCAGTTATTTGAAGTTTCTCTCAGGTATATTTTCTTTTATTGCTGAAATGTTAAGCATTTAAAAATATTTTCGTGCCGCTCCAGCTATTTCTGGATCAATCTTATTTTTTAACTCTTTTATTTTTCTCACTTGAGTTTTTTTACTATAATTTTTTCAATATGTTTAAGGGTAAAAGTATCTTCGTTTGTGCAAGTGCCAACTTCATAACCAGAGCGTTTCTTCCAATCGAAATTGGAATTTCAGGCCGTAGTGCAAAAATTAAGCAGAGTTATTTGAAAGAAGCCAAGAATATGACCTGTTTTCTATCATTTTATGGCCTTGAAACAATATTAATTGAGGCTTGATGTTTTGGGATGGAGCTGTGTGAGAGGAGGCCTGTTCAGTTGTGTTGTTCGTGCAGTCATTCGGCGATCGGATGCTAGGCTACATGGCCTGGCTGATGCCCTTCTTCGTGGCGTGCTCGACGTTTGGTTCCCTGAATGGCGGCATCTTTGCCTCGTCGCGCCTCTTCTTCGTGGGAGCTCGAGAGGGGCACCTGCCTCAGGCGCTCGGCCTCATCAACGTGCACTCCTACACCCCCATGCCTGCGCTCCTTTTCCTCGTGAGACATGCCATCAGAATAATTAATACCGGTGGTCCATTAGTTTAGTCGTTTGATATTTCTATGGGAACACTTTTTAGCATTTCTGATGCGTTTTTCTTTTTGCACTGAGTGTAAGCTGATGAGCTTTTTTTTCTTTTCGAGATCTTTTATTCTGAAGTCTGGGACATTATACAGTGTGTATAGCATTGAGGAAATGACTTGCTTGATTGGGTTGGTTTTCATGATAAAATATCTGATCATTGTCTATTTCAAGCTGTTTCAAATTCAAACTTTGCGTGCTAAGATTGTTTCCTGACTTGACCTTCCTATTTGTATATTCTGAGATATCATATTAAAAAACACGGTAGTCTGTAGTACTGATGCCGCGTAGGGTAATAAGCTACTGCTACTATCTTTTATTTTTTATGAGTGTATCTAGTAGACTCAGTTCAGTTATACTCCCCTAATTTCTGTTTTAAAACTTGGGTAGGATTTATCTATACACGTGCCCAAGTGTGATGAAAATGACGTTTATGACACAATTGACTGCAGGGCGCCATGACAGTGTTCATGCTGATCACCGTGGAAGTGGAGGCTTTAATTAACTACATTTCGTTCACCGAGTCTCTCTTCATCCTGGTGTCCATCACCGCTCTCCTGTACATGCGCTACAAATACCCTGATATGGAGCGCCCCATCAAGGTGATGTATACACTTTTTCTTCCACACTAATAGATAATTTTTTAGCCGAGATAAGCATGTTAGTAAAAAAAGGTTCACATCCAAGCTAACTTCAGTGCGTTGATGATACTATGTTCGTCGAATTTTTTAGATTATTTTGAGATAAGTTGAATTGGGTTATTAGAATCAGGCTGCATATTTTTAGCACTTGAGATGCAAATGATATCAGAACTGAAAGAGTCTCGCCTGAAACCTTAGTTCTCCGTTGGCATATTGGTATGGAAGGTCAACTTAGTTACATTAGTGAAGTGTTTTTAAGAGTAAATAAACATCTCTAATTGAATAAAAAGATACCTTTGAATAAAAAGATACCGTACGAGGTGTTCATGGTTTAATATGTTCGTAAAATATATTCAACCAATGACTTGTATTCACTCTTCGAAAAATTTCAGAAACAACTTTCGTAGTGCAATTATCAATTCTGTAAACTCCATTTTTTACGATTCGCTGAGTGGAATTTTAATTCATTGAGCGTGTAGGTATCGATAACTTTATCCCTATTTGCAGGTTTGGTTGGGCTTCCCTATAATATTCTTCGTAATTTGCATCTTCTTGGTGGCGACTCCTGTTGTCACACGACCTGTTGAGCTGGGAGTCGCTCTAGCCGTGATGGTGACAGGGGTGCCAGTCTACTTCTGCTGCATATATTGGAAGAAGAAACCAGCGTGTTTCCGCAACGCTGCTTGTAAGGAGAGAAATGCTATATTTTTCATGTTGTCGTGCGCTTTCGAGTGTTATTATGTACATAGTTTCGCGTAAGCAAATGTTTTTATAGCAATAGGTGCGACATTTCCATTCCACCGCGTTGTATTCGTCCGCTATCCAACAAGAAAATTATAGTCACATTGATGAAGCAATCGAGTTGTAAAGTTTGCACATATTTTTTTCGGTTAGGAACCCGGCGATTCTTGCTCAGCAGTAATTTCCTCGCATAAAAAACCTCTCGGTGCGCTATTAACACGTATTTGACTCTAAGATATGGAAAAAATTACGTACAATAATGAGTAATAAATAGTTTGAGCGAATAAGTACAACCCTTTCAGAATACTAAAACAAAATGGGGTTCATTTGTAATTGTGACGCCTAAGTTTGGTCTTTTACAAGTTAAATTAAATCATCGCGGATTCATGGTACAAATTTGCATATTGTCGAAAATGGAGACTTCGAAAATAGCTGTGCTGTGCTTCTCCAGTTCGTTGCAAATTGATATGAATTCAGGCTTTGAGCTTTAGTCGTAACGAACAGAGTATGAGAAGATGAGGACAACACCATCCCGCGGTTACAGAGACGCTACTGTGTATCCAAATTTGCCTGGCGAGTCCACATGGACGTTTCAGGAGAGATATCAGATTTTTGTTTCCACCTAGCTGAAAAATATTTATAAATATTTACTCCTTTATGCTAAACTTAGATCATTTAAACAATGTTGATATCCAAGATAATTCAGTGTTGCTTTTCTTTTCTATTTGATGAGATAATTTTTGCCTTTTGCCGTATGAAATATTTCATCGCCGAAATTTTTTTGCTGAGAATGAAATTTTATAAATATAATTTTGAAAGAGCTTGCAGAGGGTTTTACGAGTGCGCCATTGTGTGTCAATTGTAACGGACAATTTGTAAAATTTCATCAGCTCTGAGGTTTTCTCTCGTGAACTAAAATCAAAATATTAAATTCTCGATATTATTTTCAAACTTTTTAAAGAAACGCAGGATCTAGTACTGTAGTGCACGCGAACGATACGTTCTGTTTGCCGAGCTGGGTATTGTTTTTGAGTAGAAAAGTTAACCTTGCCCATTTCGCATTTTTTCTAAATTCATGTAGCTAAATTTGTGGCAAAATCTGGACGTAATGTTAATTTTTTCATTTCGATTAGAATCAATATTTTTATAATGGAAACCTTTGCCCAAGAGTTTCCACTCTTGTTTGGTTGAAGCTACAAGACTGATTTTTCCTTTAGTCCAATCGACCTTGTCACTTTAAGGTAATGACTCACATTTTTGAGTTATCTTCGCATTTAGAAAGAAATCATCACATGACGTAATTGCACCTTGTACCTAATCATCGTAATGTGAGATTAAGAATTATGCAACACAGTTTATTTTGCGATTTTAACTGATGTATTTTCTTATTGATTGAAACGTGAAGTATAGAACCTTTTAACTGAAATTGTATTTTGTTCTTAGTGTATTTTTTTGCCATTTTAGAGTTCCGCTCACTCTTCAGACCAACTGGTATTTACCCATTCTTTCCATTCCCAGATAAGCTGACGTTCCTGTGTCAGGTTCTCTGCCAGGCGATGCCGGAATTCAAGCAAGAATGAAGAAATCGGTCCAAACTAAGACATTGCCCCACATATCGTATTTTGGTAGCTCTTCGCAAGACGATGCATCAAAGCATTAGTTTTTCGAAGACCAATAATTTATTCCGCAAGTTTAAGTTTGTGAATATATCGTTGTAACTGATGTATGATCACGTGACTTAGAGAACTTTAAGGATAATCGTTTTCTATCAGTGTTTTAAAATTACGTGTGGGTGTTGAAAATTGTTTTAAAATACTTGTGTAATTTGACCTGTGTTTGCATGTGGCCCGCGAAAATTATGTGAGTACAAATTGTGCTTCAAAAACGGGAAATTCGAAGAGGATTCAAGAAGGTGCTGGATTGGGCTGCGTTGCCTCAGAAAGAACAATTTTGCAAGTATGTACATAGTGGTGTTATTTTGTTCCTCTTCTGTAGTGTTTGAGTTCATCTTTTGTCGTGCCGTCTGCAGATTCATTCATTTCAAATGTGTTCTGGACTTGCTGGTCAGAAAACCAATTCAGGAACAACGGTTTTACCTAATTTGCCTCGAATTTTAAGTACTCATAAGGCAAATTAAGTGTTCATTTTTTGAAGATAATTTTCGGGTACATCTGTAACGGACGCGGAATATATTGTTCTCAAGATATGAATTTGTGTTGGTATCATTGGTATCGTAATTGATACGAAGTGAAATTTTGTTACCTGCTCAGACTATTTACGGTCACCTATCTACCTCGAGTGGATATCGGCTCCCTTAAAAAGAATAGAAACATTTGAATTTTTTTTTACTCAGACGACATGATTAACACTTGGGCGCTGGCAAAATTTCGATATCAGATCTAGCGCAGACTTAAGAGTAACATTGGGTGAATTTTCTTTATGTACATCATTCCAGTGGCCGTTTTTATTATGTTCGAGTGCATTTTTGAATTATAAAAAGTAAATATAGCTGCATGTGTAATGGCTGATCAGCTATTGTTAACAACAGCTAAAATATTTAAGAACTGTGCATTGTCATTTATATTATTATGAATCTGATCAATACGCTAAAGATTTTTAAAATTATGCCTTTTTTTTGATGAGGCTACTCTATGGTCTGAAGCAAACAATTTCATCAGAACGTAGTAATATTATAGTATAAATGCTATCAGTCTCAGGTGTCATAGACTCAATTTTTGAAATTCAGAAATGTGCTTAGTGCGAAGTGATGATGTACAGTAGTATATTTTTGTACATGTTTAGCATTCCCTTTTATGAATTTCAATGCAAATAGTTGATCTATCGTGTTCTAAGTCACGTGCTGGCGCCTCACGAGGTGGCCTGTTGAGTACGCCACTTCGTACGATGATCAATCATCCTGTTTTCTTTCATTATTTAGGGAAAGTTAGGTTATAAAATTTAAAATGAAGTATTAATTTTTAATAAAGCCGTATTGCTCTCAAAAAGTATAGTTGACTTTGCTTATCTTAGCATCTCTTGGAACTCGACATGGTTCGCTGGTTATTGGTTCAGTTTGTCCTTTGTTTCTCATTGATATTTACGTATGGAGATTCCGAGATCTGTTTGTGCCTTCTTTAATACTTCATGGCTGAGAACACCAACCAGTCAGAAGTGTGTTCTATAATTGAGCGTTGGTTATAATGTTCTGGCCACTTTCTAAAGTATGAAACTACTCCATGCAACTGTTAATCTTCATCTTTTCGAACATGGTTCCGAAATTTTGAGCTCTGCACAGGCCTGTGCGACTTGCTGTGGAAGTGCACTTATTCCTGGCGCGTCTCTTCCGTTTTCGAAGTTATGTAAGAGTGCTATTGCGTTCATCTTGTTACGTCCCGATGTATAATGAATCTTGAGGACATAAATTTCTCTCAGGGTACGTTGCGTCAGCTTAGCTACCATATCAAATAACCATCTTCTTTTTTGATGATTCTGTTTCGAGGTAGCCGTTTTGTATAACACTGTCAATCAATGATCTTGTTAATATTGAAGCTGGTGTTTGTATATGAATTCGCTCCTATGATCGCTATGACGTATCATATACATATACGTATCATAAACATATTCGAACCGTTAGTAAAAAAATTATTAAAAGGAGTTTCTTCCGTGAAATGCGCTGGCACGTATGTGCACGGTTAACAACGTTGGAAGAGACAAAGAAATTATTCTATATGGATATTCTCTACTCGGTACGTAATAATATTCATGACGTGCGCACAAGCTACCCGAATGGAAGGATACTTTCAAGACATATTAGGGTTGTCATTTATGTGAAAATAGTGGTCCAGTTAATTACATGCTACGAGTTCAAGTACAGGAATAAAACAGGTACAATTGCCTGTGTGGGTATCGAAAAGTAAATAATTTTTATCTTCACACATGTACAAAAATATTATCTATACCGAACAGCTGGATTATCGGTAAACTTATCATGCCGGCCTGATTCAAATTATGCATTCTTTAATATCTTGAGAGGACTCTGTTTAGAAGTTTAGAAATCTACATCCAGGTCGTAATCTTACGATTATAGCTGACTGTTCGAACAATGTGAAGTAAGCTCTGGCGAGACGTCTTGTGGTAGCATTCAGGGTTTTCCACAAGTAAATGACCCTTGCGTTGATGAGTAAATAGGCTACCAATTTGTAAGGCGCACTATTAAATTGTGGTATCCAGATGTAGAAGGTCACTTCTGAGCCTCACAATTTCGTATTCTATTTACTCATCAACGCAAGGAGCACTTACTACTGGCACACCCTGTACAATCCCGTCATCTTAACATCGCGGTTTGCACCTAGGAAATACGGAAAATGCATATTCAAACATGCGCAATTCGCGATAAAAAACAGTTTGTCAAGTCGCAATATCTACCTCAACACATCGAATTTAGCAGATTATGTACACATAATTTCCACCTTTATCCATAACGGGGTCCCTGTAAGAATGGCACCATAATAGAATAAAACTTCAAAAAGCGAACAAAAGGCATGTTTTATCACATTCGCTCTTCACAAGTACAACGCAATTGAAAAAAAGATGGTGAAATAAACCCACTACCTTCTGCATTAAGCAGTGTGGACACCGTTGTGGTGAGTAGTTGCGACGTTTCTTACGAGTATCAGTAAAATTTACGTTGATGAGAATAGACACATCAGTAGACAACCAGAGATTGAGTTAATAATTTATTAATTTACCTGTGACATGTTGCACCCCTTAGAAAGAAAACCAATCAATGTAGCTAAAGGACAGCTGCATTCTAATGCCCTCGTTCCCTGACGCGAAGATGCTTCTTTTTATATAAAATATTTGTTCCACCCTTGGAACTCCAATAGGTTACTCCAATTACCCGTAATTTTTAAGAGAAAAATTTAGAACTTAGGCTTCAATGATAAACAACAAACCCTAAGGATTTTTCCTCAGTTTCCATTATTAATGACAACGTTAAGAACAAATGAGTAATATTTTAGGTAATAAGTCGATATTGCAAATGAATGTAGCAGTGAAACTGATCATAAATATCATGAACGGGTGCATTAATCTTACGCATCGAGATACCGCACGCTATGACAAGAAAATATCGATATAACACTCAGAAGAAATTTAATTAGTTATTATCATAGTTTGAAGTCAGAGAAACAATAATTTCATAGTCCAAAAGACGTAGGTACTGTAGATCAATAAGGCGCCCTCTCGAAACGTAATTAATTAGAGCCGGAAGCTTAAAAATTGTTCTAATTGTTTGACGGGTCAAGCTTACAGGTTAGCGTATAGGATAGAAATTCATGAATATATTTTATGACGGCTCCGAACAATTGCACATATACCCAAATTAAGAAATCACTTCTCGAAGTTCCAGGTAACAGGCGTTCTCACCTCACGATTTTCCGCGAAGTCAACAATTAGGAACATTCGTCGAAGAAGACAAGCTTCTCACGAAGTGCATCGCCTGTTTCTATCAAATGTCGATAATGAAAACAGTTGCACAGGCGTGTTAATTAAAAATGAGTTAGACGTCTGTATCATTAATAGACTTGCTTCTTTCTGTACTTTAAAACAATTAACTTATGCTTAGTTGCACTGACAACTGCACTCCGATTAAATAAAATTGTTTTTCCCAAGAAGGAAGACAAACCCACACCAGATACTATAAAAAAGGCGAATGCTCTCAAGCAATGCTTGAACACACCTCCAGTCACATGTTTTCCTGATTCTAAGCCTAAAAGCATGAGATGTCCCGCCATATAAAACATATTGTTGACCGTCGGCAGAAAATCCACTTCCATTTATATTCCTACTCAAACCTTACAAAAGAACTATCAGATCCTGGCGATTCCAGAGCCCTGAAATACCGTTGAAGTGGTGTTCCTTTCGTGCATCAGAAAATAATTTTGAGCTTGAACAGAATTGGTTGGACTTCCTCGAGGCCAATATCACCTAATGAATAAATCCAGAGCAGATACTCTAACTAAAAAAATGTGTGAACATTTAAACAAGTTCGCCGAGTAGATTAGTACACAGTCATGAATAATTCTTCAACACAGCAGGCCTGATGCCTGTATATAAACACTTAACACTTTAATTTTGTACTGGGGACAAGTACTTGGGCAAAAACTTATACCATGTATACAGAAAATGAATAAAGAAACGAAATTTGTTTGAACAGGTTCACTATAGCCTCAAGATAACATATGTTAAGTTCCCTTCAATAAATGTTCTTCTCCTCTTCACTACCTCCTTCAACCTCTGTGCAGTTGCCTCCACTGCTGCACGCACAACATCCATCGATAATTTGGCCTATTCTCGTTGTAGTGATCGTTTAACGAATCCCCTGCTGAATGAGGTATTCTGCACACATTTCTTTCCAAACAGACCACGCACACACAGAACTCCATTCGGTACAGATCAGGGCTCGAAAGAGGCCATTTTTTCGTGGTTAAGAAGTCGGGAACACTGTCCCTAAGCCCTCCTTGAGCTCATACAAAAGCCTTTAGAGAAGAAACTGCCTTCCTTGGAACATGGTTTCACACACAAATGTCAACATACTACGATCGGCACAACCATCGCCTCTCCAGATTTTGTTAAAGATAGATACTCAGTGAATACAATGCCGAAAGTCAAAGAAATGCCGAAACTATTCGAAAGCGGATAGGTGGCTTCATATTGAAGAATTAAACTATAGGTAAATAGCGGAACGTGTTATGGTTCCACACTCAACTGCTGGAGTAAAAGTTCGAAAGCATCGTAAGACTAAGGTCCTTTTCAATCTACCTCGAACTTGAGTTCCTGGCAAGATAACAAGCCGCTCTCGACGCTATATGCTCCGTAAGGTGACAAATGAGCCCATGACAGCCCGTACATACCTACAGAAAGAACTGGGGTTAGAAGGAATACAGTACATACCTACAGAAAGAACTGGGGTTAGAAGGAATTCACGTCAATGGTTACTGGAGAACTGCATCGAAGAAGTCTACATGCGACTCAAGACCATTTTGATAAAAGAGTTGAGTTTTGCGAACAGGTTATATGGTCCGATGAAAACAAAACTGAACTGTTCGGCCGAAACGACGCTCGTCATGTTTGGAGGAATACAGACACTGTCTACGATACCGAGAACACCATCCCTACCGTCAAGTGTGGAGGAGGCAACAGTATGGTGCAAGGCCGTTTTACTGTCCACGATAAAAGGGAACTCCACATCATTGAAAGAAAAATCGACAGTTCCATATACATGCATGTATAAGCTGCTCCCGAGTGCAAGAAAATTGTACGACCGGCGCATAGACATAAGCCTGACATCAATTCCACTGTAACTTCGCGGCGAATATTCAAAACTGTTATGCCCACAAGTCCAAAGAATGTGGCTGATTTGAGGATCATTAGCATTTAAGAATGGTACAAGATACCACGAACTGCGTCGAAAATTGGTTTCTAATTCCAATATTCGTCTCCATGCTCTTATTGCAAATAAAGGTCATGTTAGTGAAAACTGAAGGCATGTTTATAGTCATTGCCAAACACTTTCGTCCCATGCGTTTTTTAGCCTAGTGGACTTCCTGGTTGTCAATAAATTTTGTCGTGTTTAAATATTCTGACAGAAATGTGTTCTCTGAACTACCTGTACTTTTAACCCCAAACCAGAGCTCGAAATTCTCAAAAATACATAAAAAATCGAGTTCTGCAAATACGCATGTCCAGGCACTGTAGATATCCACTATGACGAGTCAGCTCAGTAGCGCAGGTGATAGCGCGCTGCCTGCAAGTCAGAAGGGGCCAGGATCGATACCTCGTGGCGGGAGTATCACAAGCAAATATCGTTAAGGCTTATAGTGTAACCTGAATCCAAACAAGATTTCAAAATAGTATTAGCTACACAGAATATATCCAACGGACAAGAACGAATTCTACTCGTACCCACAAGCCGCATCAGGCGCTGTTTTATAAGCACCAGTACACAACTGCATATTCTCATTTTTTTTCGGGCTTTGGCATTACAGTTCATTACGTCAGTGCGTTTTACGATGCTGGTGCAATCTTACGCTACGCACGAAAATTAAGAATATGTTACTAAAAGTTAGTTCTACAGCTCCTTGTAAGCAAAAGTGCTTACTTTGCAGAAAAAACTTCAGTAGCAGTTGCACTTTGCCTTTAACCTTAGAAAAGTACACTAAACTTACTGTAAGGAACTCTGTTCAACATGGTCCAGTTATTGGTTCTTCGAGACTTTTGTTCGTTTACAGCGAACTTGTTATAATACGAAACAGTGAATCGTCGTTACACTAAGTAACTTTGTGCTCAAGATGTCTCTTGCATGCATATCATTGATTTAACTACATAAAAATACCTATATTAGAACAATACAAAAAGTGTATCAACGATTTAAACACGAGACAACAATCCGTAAACACAACCTTAACAAGATTATATTAATTCTACTGAATGAAGCGAGTAACATTTAGTGGTTGCATTCATTTGGATCAGTCGAGTATATTACAACCACTTACGGACCAAGTCTCGCATGGTGCACGATGTATCGCCTAAATTAAAATATTACCTAGTAAATGACATTTAATTACTACTAAAAACGAGGATTAAAAAATATAATAGGCGTTCAGACTAGCGTTTCCTTGGAGTTATAAAAAGAACTTCTTAATTAAACTAAACAATATTGCAATTCCGTAACTTAGTGAAAGAACTCAATAATCGTTACTTCAAACTCAAGATGTGAAGAAAGATCTAACGGAAGAGCTCTTATCACCCATGAACTAACTGCGTGGTCGCACGAACGCTCCGTGACTTCAGCCAACCATTTAAAAATGGATAGTTGATGGCCGGGAACTTTATATAAAATCTAAAGCTCTTCAACCCTTTCACTCCCGTTGGGATAATGCGTCCCACAGATTTTGTGTGGGAGTTCTGGGGCTCAATTGGCGCCTACCCCACATTTGTGACGTCACAGTACCTACGCTTCGCCAGTTACTTGCGGCTTCGTGTGAACTCTCAGCTAATTAGATCCTTTTCTCATCGGTGGTGCAATGAATTTCATATCACTTGTTCTGCAAGCGAACCTTGTGTTTTCTATTATCCAAACCGGGAGTGAGAGGATTAAAAGAAAACTGAGGTAATTTTCAACAATCAGACTCTTAAATACAAAATAAATACTTCTATTTCATAAGAAAAATATAAATTAGAATATGATTAACAAAACAGTAACAAAACTAAACTGATTGGCAAGCACCGAGTGTAAGCAACTAAACTGACATGCAAGCACCGAGTGCTACAACTCGACTGACTGGCAAGCACCGAGTGCAGGCAACTCAACTGACTGGCAAGCACCGAGTGCAGGCAACTCAACTGACTGGCAAGCTCAGGCAACGAATAAAATAAGTGTCCCATGAAAACAAGCGCGATCATCACAGTGAAATGCAGAACGGACGGGTCCATATAAGGCTGAGAAGGAACTCCGGAGTGCAAATGGACTCGTGAGGCCTCAGGAACACATGAAGGCTTATCTCTGCCGCCCGCTGCTGAAAGCTCTTCCCCTAACTTTGTCAGCACAAGTGGTACTAGATGGTACAGTTTTATACGGCTGCGGCTCGTTTTTCGTAGAAAGCTTTAAATTCAGTCTAATTGCAAGTGCACACAAAACTGAAGCTAGTTTTTGTTCAAAGCTAAATGTACCCTTACTGAAAAATCATTGTCATTTTAGGGTTAAAACTGGCAGAACAAAGGCGAAGACTCACGGCTAGCCCAATTCTGCACAGGGCCCTATCCATACCTACGGTGCACACTCGCCATTAACCGGCGTGTTCGTCTCTGAAGTCCACTCGTAAATGTTCAACAAATTTGGCCAAGCCGCAAAGCGCTCGCTTCAACTCCCACCATGACTGCTAATTTTCGTTTTCGCTTTATCAACTCCATCCCTTCTCTAGTCAAAAGCTCTTCATTCAATATTGTCGTCACAATCTCGAAGCGAAGTCAATACTTCCTAAAAATTCACGTATCATGAAAAAGTGTTCATACGCACCTTCTCAACAAATCGAGTAATTTCAATATTAATTTAATAAAAGTAAAAACAAGCCTCGAACAATGAATGAAATGAGTCGAGTTCTCAGATTACCTACATTTGCGAGGACGTCGGGTGCAGATCCGCCTTGATTAGTTTGATCGATCGAGTGGAAGATCAACAGGTAAAAGCTTCTTACCGNCAAAATAATTCTTAACAAATAAGAGAACCTAACTAATACATGCATCATGAAATGAAATGAGCCTAAATGAAAATTCATATTCGATCCCAGAAGTTGACCGTGACTAAACGCAGCTTTTAATGGAGTTACAGAAACTAATGAAATCATTTCATCACACAGAAATTCACATACACCTAAAACTGTTACTTAAAAACAATTTGTACTTTTTATCGCAAACATACGCGGAAGGGAACTCGTCTCAATAAACACATTCTGATAATTCATCTTACATAAAGAATGCATCGCAGTTTGTCGAGTTCTTTAGACTTGCGTAAAAAATTAAACTAAGTTTTCTGCAGTCCTAAGAACGCAAGAACTTGGTTCCGAGGCTATCACTTGAAAAATTTGACCGAAATAATAAAATTACTTATAAACGTACAGACAAAATTATCTCAATTTTTACACAAACATACCTTGAACATCTTGACGATGTTTAGGCCTTGAAGCCCAGGCCACACTGCGGTACCACCACTTTGTGTGCATGGTGTGCCTTCGCATATTCGCGAGCTGTTGAATGATACCGTTTCCCTCCGCCGTCTGATGACAGTGAGGCAATGGAGGCCTATCAAGGATAGTTTGTAGGAAGTTATCCAGCTTCTTCTTGAAGACGTTCAAGGAACCATCGAATTCTCTCAAAACTTTAGGCAGAGATTTGGAGAGTCTGGGTCCCATCACCGCGAAGGACTGTTCATGCCTAGTCCGAACGCTGCCAGCCGCCCNCCTTATGGTCTCGTTTATGGAGTCAGGTACTAATCCACGAAATATTTTTCACTAGCTTACATTCAAAATACATATTCTTTAAACAGTGTTTGATAATTTCTGTGAACTAAGCATTGTGCGTCCTGTAAATGGCCTATTTACTGGCTGTCAAATTACGCGTCAACGATTCAGGACATGGATAGTTTCTGCCAACAGTCGAGTGAACGGATTATTTGACGGATGTCTGTCATAATAAATGCTCTGTGAACAAGGCTCATTCTCATAAGACTTTCTGTTTCTCGACAGTGTGTAATGACAATTCGATCTTACCAACACTAGTATCAACGATTACCGTAAGGCACAGAACGTGTCGCCGCCGTTGGCTGGTGACGAGTGTGGTGCCGAGTCTGAGTGGAGGAACAGCTTCTCACCCCACTCGGGGCAGCGGTGGTGTCAGAGGCTGGAGTGGGACGCGTTTGGGCCGGTGAAGATAAATGACCGTTGAATTCGGGTATTATGTAAGTGGCCCATTTGAAGTTGAGTGGAATTCTACTCTTCCGCATCATTTAAATTCGGAACTTTTGAATACTGTTTTGAGTACCAAATTCTGGAAATTTGGCAATTTTTTTTTTCTCATAGTTTGATTCGTATTGTATGATTTTTTAACTCTGCGTCTTTCTTAGTACGACGATTGAGAAGTCATAGAATATCATTTCATACATGTGATCAGATCACTGTCAGGAAAAATATAATACAAATAATTTCGTATGCTAAAATTGGCCGAAGAGAAAATCAAAATCTCTCTCGCAAAATCTCTCACTAGCTTACATACGAGTACAGCATTGAGTAAAATTCAATGACTCTTCCTGAAACTTGGTCGATGGCCCAAATTCTCCAATTGGAGTTCACTTTACGACTGTACGTTATGCAGAGATGCTCCGCGTTCACGGTCTGCAGCTGGTGAGTTTGAGCAACCACTCGACTCACGTTATGTATTCATGCTACCGGCGTTCGGCTCACTGGGCTTACTGAACCCGCGTCTCACTACGATCATATTGCTGCTGACGCCAGTTTACAACCTGTAGAACTGCTGCAAAAACCGTTGCAAGCACTTGGTCTACTAAAAGATACCAATTTAAAACCATCTGATCTACGGTGAAAAAGACAATGCAGCCTCGCCCCTGAAGTTTCGATCTCTGTACTCGGACTCAAATTTGTGTTTGTTTGGGTCTGAGGTTCCGGCAGCTTGCATTGTGACTCATGTGAGCACAAACATGTAAGTCCGATAATTGTGTTACTTCACATAGAACCCAAACACCTTAAGTTGACGAATGCGTTACTTTACTTTGAAACTAAGAGCTCCAAGTCTGGTTGCATCGGCTTGTGAATGTGACGTTGTGTACATTCAGGTATATTTTAATAGATTCTACAGCGGTCATAGGAAGTCATTTTTATGGGACAACAAGAGAGGACTAGGCCCTATCAAGCGTGTTTGAAATTAAGTGTCTAGTTTGAGTTATCTCATCGAAAGTACAACAATATTTTCATTCTCGCCACTGATGAAATGAATTGCAGTTTTTTTACACCCGTCAAATTGACCTTCATGTCGACTTTAAATGCTTTTCTTTTAACGAGGCACTGTTTTTTATCTCTGTATGTTTAACTTTAGAAATTGCGCTCAATAACGTGTCAGTGAAGTGCATTTTAGACGCTAGTTTAGAAATTATGTATGATGGCTAAGTTTAAGTAGATGACTAATTTTCTCCCAAAAACTCATTGAATACATGAAGGCGAATTCACGTGTAATGAACTGGTTGCAATAGACGCATAAAATTAAACTCAAAGAGTTTAAAATGCGGAGTTCAAAACGTAAAGTACATACTCTTTAATTCCATCAAAAAAGATTTAATTAGGAATTTGTAATCAAATATATCTTTTGATACTCGCTAACAGATACTCGTAATTTTACGCGCGTAGCCTAAAATCTTCAATAATTGACGTAACTAATTAGAAAACTAGTAATTAAGGAGCTGTACATAGGGAGCACTTTTAAATGGTAAGTAGAAGGTAACATGTAGCTAGTGAAAATACAAGAGCTGTATTTTCAGGCAATCAAATGTCTACAGGTGGGCATTCCCGAGGGGTGCAGTAGCCTTGTTGCATTGTTAATACTTGTAGTGCACGTGAAGGAGACAATAGGCAGTAGAAAACACTCTCCTAGCAGGAGTAGAAGACAGGAGGGAACACTCTCCAGCAGGACTATGAAGGAGTAAGGAACACTCTCCAGCAGGAGTATGAAGGAGTAAGGAACACTCTCCTAGTAGAAGTAGAGTCAGGAGGGAACACTCTCCTAGTAGAAGTAGAAGACAGGAGGGAACACTCCAGCAGGAGTAGGACGCAGCTAAGGAGGCAATAGAGAACAATACCTCAAGCAGGTATGGGAGGCAGTAGGGGACAATACTTCCAGCTGCAGTAAGAGGGAGTATAGGGGCAATACCTCTAGCAGGAGTAGGGGCAGCAGGGGACAATACTCGCATTAGGAGTATTTAATATCGAATTATCAATGGCAGGATGTAACAAGTACTGACTATGCCGGTCATTTGTGCAGGCTCGAATCCTACGACATTGTAAAACATGAAAAACATTCTTGTCTCCAGTTGCACAAGTCTACCTCTACTGGTGACATGCAAACACAGACATCAAATTAAAAAAAGGTTGGCGAAAACTACTGTCTATCAGAAAAACCATTACAGATGTAAAATCTGTCATACCATACACCACCAACTGCTTCAAATTGTGAACATAATCTTTAACACATTTGATTTACGTATGCATTTCTAAACTTTAGTTAATGTATTCATTTCAGATATGAATACGCTCGCAAACACATCAAACTATATCATCATATATTTTTTGTACGAATAGGCTAGAAATGTAGGGTGTAATTCCGGGACGGATCTTGAAGCATGGACTAAGATAAAATTCGCTTTCTAGACAAGCCTTACATTATCAGAACATTAGTCTACCAATGTCCAGTAATGTCTAGTACGTTAGTGTCCCAGTGTACCCATTTGATTTCAAGAAAAATTAGGCTTTTACTAATGTTTTTAAATTCGTAATGAAAGTTGATGAGGATATTTTGAGTTTCTATCCACTACTCGAATATTTTATAGCGAGTAATACAACATTTTCCCAAGTCGCAAACCCTACAATCAGAGTCCCGCCTTTTATACAATTAATCAGTGTTGCGATAACGCCACGGTTGGCTCAAATAGGATAACCTATATAAGTGTCACATACAGCAACAAGCGTTCTAGTGCCTCCAGCACCAATAGACATATGTTCATTTTACACATCTACGTGTGAATTATAATCATTAACCCTAAGCTTTCACCTGCAATACATTATTTAAGAGTGGTCGAGCTCGAATGGAATGATTACACTTGAAATTTGGCCTAAAATCCACGTATTAGCATCGAGCACAGTGCAAAATTTCTAATTTCGTCCGCTCATCCTCTATTTAATTTCGGGTTCACGAGCACGGTTCTGCGGCGGCACCAGCAGGATCCCACGTATAGTTCAGGCCAATGAACAAGCAATAAATCTCATACCAGAGCGATACGTTGGCTTCTTTCGTTAAATACTCTGATTTATACATGCCAAAAATGATTTACACATGCCAAAAATACTCTGATTATACATGCCAAAAATGATTTACACATGCCAAAACTACTCTGATTTATACATGCCAAAAATGCAGCTCACGCTTCGCTGCCAAGCAAATTTACACGAGTGGTTAAGCCACTGAAATGTGACAGATATGATCCGTGAAACTTTATCTATGATATTAGAGACCTTATCAGCTACAGTGATGCATGTTTCAGTGCCTTTTTATGTGACTGTGATATCATCTGGAATTAGCCTTGATGTTTAAACAAATTTTGTCTCCGATTTGAACGCAATGTGACGTATAATGCAATCTATAATCTAATGTCCCTCGAGAATTGGAAGTAGCCTGCCGCGTCGCGAGTATGGTGAGTAAATTGCAATTGTAACTAACCATGTCGTCAACAATGAATCAAAAGACAACAATATTTTACCAAGAAATCTCAAAGATTTCAAAATATTTTCGTTTTGAAATGTGCCTCAAAAATTAGGAAGGACGAAGACGTAAAATGACGGGAACATTCTGCAACATTTAATGACTAGAAAATTTATACTTTTCGCTGATGATAACGCTCTTTCTGTAGCCCTTCCCAATGAAAACCATGTTACAAATGTTGCAATAGCAAATATAACAAATGAAGAGCTACAAAAGGTTTCAATGTGCCTTAACTCCAATAAAATATGCATTAACATAGGTAAAATTAAGTGCATACTATTTTCATACAAACGGAATGCAAATTTTTCGTGCATCAAAATCGGTGATGGACAGATTGAAGAAACTATCTCATCAAAATCACTGCGTATTATTATCGAAAAAAACTTGACCTTTTAAGAACATATATCATATATCTGCTCTAAATTATCGAAAACCCTGGGGATTCTCAACAAAGTCAAAAATATATTACCTGCAGAAGC